>BSXT01002919.1:0-12287 GCA_030267785.1 Phytophthora fragariaefolia
TCGCCGAGCTCTCGTTCCCGAAGACGAAGAAAGGTGTACAAGCCTTCCTCGGCGCACTGAATTATTATAGTCGGTTTATCCAAGACTTCGCGGTCTACGGTGCAGCCCTCTATCAAGTGCGCGAGGAGGACTTTGGGCCCGGTGGAGACCTGTCCACTGCTAAACGAAGCTTCACAGCGCTTCAAACGAAAGTTGCTGATGCACCTATTCTGAAGCACTTTGACGGAGCCAAGGAGGTCCATGTGATGCTGTTTGCCAACGACTGGGCTCTGAGCACTACGCTTATGCAAGAGCATGATGGGGTCATGCATCCGGTTCGTTTTTGTGGCCATGTGCTGAAAGACAATGAGGTGAATTACCACCCAGCCGAGAAGGAGGTGTTAGCGCTGCTACTACTACTAATGACATGCTACACTCAGTTGGCCGGGCGTACGATCAACGCCTATACCAGGTTTTCGACATTGGGGTGGATCAATACGTCCAAGACACTCTTCGGACGGTCCACCCAGTTCGCGGTCATGCTGTCTCCGTGGCACCTGGTGGTCCACCGAGTCACCGAGGATGATAGTGCATTCGCCCAACTGCTCCACTCCACGATCACAAATTGTGTTGGGCTAGACAAGGCTTTGCAACGTGTCGCACCACCCTCCAAACGGACTCCGATGGTTCGGATGGACCCGGAGCTGCTATACGCACGCCTACAGAACGACCATCGAGGTTTCGTCCTGTCATTCGACGGCTCAGCGAAGACACCGAAGCATGGAGGGTATGGAAGCTGTGCATGGATTCTCTGGCGACTCCCTGACTGGAAGATAGAGATCGCTGCGAGTGCTTATCTCGAGAGCACAACGGTGAATCAAGCGGAGTACATGGGTATGAACGAGGGCTTACGCGCAGCGCAAGCCTATGGCGCAACCGACCTAGTCATCGTTGGTGACTCGAGACTCGCAATCCAGCAATCTCTAGGGGTGATCGCTTGCCTGAAGGAGTCGCTTTTGACTCAGCTGAACATACACGAGAGCTCGTTGCGAGATTTCAATCCGTCAGATATCTCCACGTCACCCGAGAGTACAACGCTTTGGCGGACTCGCTGGCAGGAGAGACGTTGGCAGGAAAGGAGGCCAAAACAACATTAACCGAGGAGTCGAAGAGCAAGCTGGAACAACTAAACCGAATTCACGAGGTCATCTATGAGAGCCCGAACCGAGAAGTCACACAAGTCAGTACCCTGAGGGCTCTGTCCGAGGATATGGTGAGGGTCGGTTAGGGTAGAACAAGTTGAGTTGGTAACTCGGTACGTTGTCCATATTTGATAATCAGGTAGTCCGTCCGAGTGAGCTCAAAGGTCTTCAGGCGACTGATCTAGGAGTAGCTGTTACCATCGGTTTGTTTTCGCCTTCGCGGCCAGGCGACGAGTGACCTCGCCGAGCGGTTTTTCGAAGTCCGTTTTGCAGTGGGCATATGCCGCTCGGTGGATGTACCCTAGTAGTTTGCCGTTGGAAATTGTTGGAGGTGCCGCGCACGGATATTTGTGGAGGCTGGGATGCGCTTCAAAGACGACTCCATGCTGTTGCAACCGGCTTCTGGTTCGTCGAAGGTTGGTTTCGCCAAGGTCTGCCAGTGGCGGGATAGCCCCGACAAACATCCACTGGATCCCGTTGTGCGCTTGCCGGGGGTAGTAGGTTGCTTGGTCAGTTCCTTGTGGACCACATAGACTGCCCTCGATAGCTACAACTTTCCATTTGAGTGCTGGATGGAACTGCGGCGGCGCTCGGAGCCGCAAGCAGCCGTCGTCATTCAGGCCATGATTGGGTTCTAGGTGCGGCGACGCTAGTATGGCGGCTAGTGCCCAACGGCGTAACTTGACTGGTGAGTGGCGCTTGGCCCCCGCCGGGAAGGTAAAGACGTATTTGTTCTCCGCTGTCCGGCGAATGTCGAATGCACTCAACGGAGTATCGCTGATCCGGTCGTATTTGGAGCAGGTTAATTCATACAGGTCTGGCCCCAGTATCCACGGGTTGTGGGCCCACGTGAACGTACTCCAAAAAGGTTGTATTGCTTCGGTCCAATATGTGTCCTCGTCCGGCCGCGGCTGAAGCGCAGTTGGGAGGTGTAAGATCCACTGCGGCCCTTCCCACCAGCTCTCAGCCTCCATTGCTGCCTGAGCGTAGGTATGCTCGATGCGGTCCCTTTGATACGCCTGTTGCCACGCCTGTGGTGCGATATGGTTGCCTAATTCCCATGCGACCCGCCCTCCTGTTTTGCTGTGGCGTCGGCTTTGGTAGGGTCGCCCTAAGGCTCGCGGAGTGATCGTCATGGTACCGCTGACTGTTAACCCCTTCGTCTGCCACTGTATCCAGGCTGCGGTGTAACGATCAGTACGACGCGTGAGCCATTGAATCGCGTGTTTTTGTCTTTGGGTTTTGGTGGTCATCTGTATTGAAACCAGCCCGGTCCCTCCTGCCTGTCATGGAGCGTATAGGAGGCTGGGATTGATGCGATGTCGACCCGAGCTTATTTCGGTCTTTTGTCTCCAGAGGAAGTTTTTATAAAGGATGTGCAGTTCTTTGGAGGCCCACGGCGGTATCTCGAAAGCGATTGCGGTGAAGAGGATGGCTGGTAAGATGATGGTGTTGAGGACTAAGATCCGGTTCGCCACGCTGGTTGCTACTGTTGTTGCCGTAAGTAACCGGCGTTGGACGTTCCTGATTCGCAGCGCCCAGTTGACATTGATTAAGTTCGAGTCCCGAATTGGTACCCCAAGCACCTGGTTGTCTCTTTGGGGTCGACCACCGCTATTCCCTCGTAATTGCTGTGGGTAACCGCTGTTCAGGAAGATAATTTGACTCTTTTGAGGCTGGACATGCAGTCCTGAGAGCTGGCCGAAGCGTTTAACCAGGTCAAGCACTGGCTTGATCTGGTGAGCAAACCGCAGAAATATGGTTGAATCGTCAACAAACGCCGAGAACGTGTGAATTGTCTCGGGCTGACCAGGTACAGGGAGTCCTTGAAGCTGTGAGTCCTGTTGTACTGCAAGCCCTAAAATCTCTGCTGCTAGGATGAACGGTAACGGGGCAAGGGGGCATCCCTGTCGGATTCCAGACTGTATGGGCATGAGTTTCGAAAGCCGCCCATCAACGCTGAAGCGGGCTGAAGTACCGTCATGTAATCGTTGAACGAGTCGGGCGAATGATTCGGAGAATCCAAACAGCCGCAGCGTTGTCAATAAGAATTCGCGATCTACTGTGTCGTACGCTTTCTTAAAGTCCAGTAGTGGGATGATTCTGCTAAGATTCGCTGGTAAGTCGTGTTCACTTTGCGCTGTCTGGAGTTGGGCTAACATCATGACCACTGCCTTTTGCATCTGCCTCCCGTGCACGAATCCCTGTTGCGTGTCCCCGATCACATGATCCATAAACGTTTGGATCCTCGTAGCTAATACCTTTGCAAAAACTTTGTAAGATGTTTGTAGGAGCAAGATCGGTCTGTAATCCATCGCATCCAGGGAGTCCCCCTTTTTTCGGAGCGGGATGATCAGAGCCTCTAAAAATGATGCCGGGAGGCCGCTCCTTGTAATATCTGATTTGTCACCTGTGTAAGTGCGGGCACCATGATGGACGTTGTGTCCTTATAGAAGTCATTGTTGAGCCCGTCGGCTCCGGCTGCCTTGTGTCTGCTGATGGATGCCACTACCTCTAGTACCTCGTGTTCGGTGATAGGTGCCATCAGCAAGTGGTTCTCCTCAGCAGTCACTTTGCGATCGGCTGGTATTGTCACGAACGCAGTGATGGCCCTGTGGCTTTTCCCGAGAATGGGTTTCCACTCACAGGCGAAGCGATCTGCTATGGTCTTCCGGCTGTGGAATGGAGTTCCATGGAGGTGCCGGATGTTTGTCACTGTTTGATCGCGTTCCCAGTTTGAAACGCGTTTGTATTGCCGCCTAAGCGCTTCGGTGGATCGTTCCAATCTGGATCCGATTCGGATGATGTGGTTTATACGACGGTCCTCCTGCTCGGCCCCCTGCCATTGCCGTCGATTCACCAGATGCCACCGCTCTCTTGCGTGAAGTTTTCGTGTATATCGTCGGACTCGTTGTGTTGTCCGGCGAGCCACCTTCCGGATACTCTGAACGCTACGGCGCAAGTGACCATCCCAAGTCGTTGCCGTTGCGTCTCTTCCTGCCCCGGCCGCGTGTAGTTCGGCGAGCAACTCCGCTTCCGCGCGTTCTGGTTGGCTGGAGCCGATGGGGTATCGCACCTGGCGGTGGTGTGAATTCATAGTACTTTGATCGCGGCGACGTAGGTGGAGGGTCACTTGTTGATGATCTGAGCTGATCGGCGGGAGTGTAGGCCACACCCATTGGACCTGTGCCACCCACGCCCGCTGGACGTAGAACCTATCAATGCGGCTCGCGAACTCCCCGGACCAATATGTGAATTGGCCCCGATAGTCGCTAAGCTGGTCCTCGAGTGGGTCCTCGATGAGGTCGACTGCATCTGCGAGGCCATACCGTTCGACGAGCCGGGCGAGAGCCGGGCTTTCTGGTTGTCCACTCTTGCTTCCTCCTAGGCGGTCGATATGGGGAGTCTGTACACAATTGAAGTCGTCGTTAGCTGGGCGTGTTACCCTTGCTCCCGAATGCGCTGAAAGAAAGCTTCCCTGTCCATACGGTTGTTTGGGGCATATACGTTCAGGAGGACCTCCCCGGTGTGATACCTGAACGCTATCTGCCTGCTGTTGGTTTCGTATGTGGTGCAAAGGCTTCCTAGAGAGACGGACGCTGGGTTAACCAATATGGCCACCCCTCCAGTCTTTGTATCCCCGACACTCCAATAGGGCATGGGCCACAGTTGTTGCCTCCCGGCTGTGCCCCATACATCGCTCCATTACCGCGCAAACTCCGTTGCCTCCTCTGGCTTGGACACATGAGTTTCTTGGAGACACCAGACTTCGGGGCGTTCCCTGGCCGGAGTACCCCTCCAGGCTGTCATCCGTTGCTGCCGTGTTTGTTTCCGGAAGTCCCGGACATTCTGTATAATGATACGGCGATCATCTCATTCCGCTGGAACAGACCCTGATGAAGCCGATCCTGCTGATAACGCCCGAAGGTGTCCGCCGTGGCGGTGCGGATGCGCCGTGCACACGACGGATACGGCTGCTGTGGGCAGCCCTTAGTAGCGAGACTCCCCCGCTGTCTCCACCTGTTGGAAAGCTGCGGAAAAGAAGGAGGCTACGTCGACCCAGTTGACCTGGGATGGTGGCCAAGTAGACTACATGGTATTTACGTCTGGACCGTAACAGCTTTAGATGCTTCATCAACCGGAGGACTGGGCTAGGAGACTCGCCGTATTCCCCAAGGATGCCCTGTATGTCGGTATCGAAGACGGTGGCACAGACGAGATGCTGGCTGAGTTACTGTCGGTGGTGAGGGTCGCACAATCGCAGTTGCTCGTCGGTGGCATATCGTACAGCTCGTAACTGGGTCCAATTGTCTGCGTTATCGACCAACGGAGCCAGTTGGGAGGTTGTCTGTGCGTGTGATGTTGCTTGGATACACGGGTCGAGCCAGTCCCGTGTCCGAGGCGAAACATTAGTTCTCTGGTACCTGAGGAGGCCTTGGTGGAGCCAGTCGACCCGCCAGGATTGTGTCCAGGGCTAGGACCGAAGGAGCTAGCCCTTGGAGGATTTCCCCGGCGTAGCGGAAGGCCTGGATCTGTTCTACGAGAGCCTGGGCCTCATATTGTGCCGCTGCTTCCCACGCTTGAGCTGAGCTGGTAACCCCTGGGCAAGGGACCCGTGCCTGCGATGGCCACCGCTTTCGGATGCTGCCCATTCCTCTTCCCATCCTACCTGCCGCAACGGAGCTGGGGAATCGAAGTCCAGTTGCTTGACAACGGTACACCCTTGCCTTGCGCTGAGACCCGTTCAGTGTGGATATTACGAACTTCTCCCGCCTTGTGGTCTCTGTCGGTCGGACTTTTTACTCGCAGCCGTTTGCACTGGTTCTGCCCTGGCGGGGTCGGTGGCGGGGTTTGGTAGACCACAAGGTCCGTGGAGCTTTGGGAACTGTCTGGTCGATAGCTGCTATCGCTTGTCGCCTGGGAGATCATTGCGTCCTGTGTTGCTGGGGCGTTGCTATCCCGCCGGATGTCGGCTGCGACGGATGCGCGCAACCGGCTTTGCCATTGCCGCACCACCGGTTCCGGGATTTGATGTTTTTGCATTAAATGGCGGAGGTGAGTTCCTTCCTGCTCCGGCGTGGGTATATTGCTCCTCAGCGTTCAGGAGCCCCGCGCTGTGGACGCCGCGTTTTAGGGCTGATGTTAGGGTTCTAACGAGTTGTCTGGTCCCTCTAAGGAGCTATTGGATGCTGCTTGTACGACCGCCATAGCTTGACAGTTCCCAGTTGCTGGCGTGGTTACTTCCCGCATGCCGAGAAAAGACTGGAGCTCCTCGAACGTTGTTGGGGACGTTGGAGCCATCGGGGGCATTGCGATTGGGGCTCCTGCTGAACTGGACATGCAGCGAGTCGCGCCTGAAATTGGCGGCGGTGGCGGCTTAGCCGTGCCAGAATTGTGGCTGGTTTCGCTGTTGGGGCTTTCCCGCGTTTTTATCCTCCTGCTTGGGGTGCTGCTCGGCCGGCGAGGACCTGCGGACTTGTCCGCCCTGGGTCTGGGTGCTCTGCCGTTAGGTCAATCACCGACCCGTCAGGGTTTACCTCTCCTGCTGGCGTGGTGGCGCTGCCGTTCCCTCCCGGTGGATCCTCTTCCTCCTGAGCGAGCACCTCATACCGGCTCCCCATTCGCTCTGCATTGGCGTTGAGCGTCTCCTTGTGCCTCCACAGGGCGCGATTCCCTCGAAGAGGTATGCTGTATTCATGTGGTTCGTGGGTGTTGTTTTGGCGCAGGCGTCGCCCCTTGATGTAACGAACCCTCTTCAGTATTCACCGGTTTGGGGGAGGACTGACGGCGGCCATTGGCGGACACGTCGCTGGTGAGATCTGTCTTGCGTGGTTGGGGCTTGAGGGCCGCTTCCGCCGTCTCCTCGGCTTCGTGTTGTTGCTGCAACCGTACTGCTGCGCGCTGTTTGATTTCCTCCAAACTACCAAACGGCTTAGCAATATCCTCGAACGAGGCTATGTCTGCCTCTGTGACGACGATGCTGCCTAGGCCCCGTAAGTCGTTGTCCGTGTAGGTACACCTTGCCAATAGGTGACCAAGCTCGCCACATTGGAGACATTGGAGGCGTCTTCCGACATTCGGGTGCTTGATTATAATTCCCGTTCCGAACCACAGGATGCGTACTTTATGGTGCAGAAAGGTGGGGCATCCTGCTAGCTGGAACACAATTCGCCAGGATGTTGACGTCGTTGGCTCCGGTGTATTGGTGTCCATGCTTTCGACCTCAAAGTCCGTTTGAATATTTGCTTGAAGGAATGCGACAAGCTTGCCAATGTGGTTGAAGCGAGTCAAATTCCTGAGTTGGATCACGTACTCTGCCGGTTTCTGAAGCTGTCTCCCGTCCGGGCCCCGTTGGCGAGTCCATACGGATCCCGTATGGGGTTCGTGTGCGTTTGCGAGCTGGTAACTGACCCCTTTGAAGGGGACCCGCACGTGCTGGTGGCGTCGTGCTGTTTCCCAGGAGAAGAATACAAAATGGATTTCCTTCATGACATGGTCGTAACAGACTATTTTAGTTTGGCGGAGCATCGCGTGAAGTTCCGTCAAGTTTACCTTGAGTAATTCTGCCGATTGTAGGATTTGCCCGATGATCGCCCTTGTCGTCTGTTGACTGATGCGGACGTTGTGATGTCTATGGAGATGAAGGATTAATCCTCCTTGCGCCTGAGCCTGAATTGTGCTATACAGTCTGAGCCGTTCTTGACTATTGAGCACCTGTTGGAGAAACGCAGGGGTCCGTCGACACACAATCGTTCCATCCGCTAACCCACTTATTACCTTCCATTCGTCATCAGTTCCTTCGCGCTGTCGAGTGCTTGTAGAACACGAAGGTGTGTCTTCGCACAGTAATCGCAGGGTTTGCTGTTCTTATTTTGTATAGCGGCCTGGGTGGATCATGACCTGGTCGTATGCTATCGTTGTAGGTGCCCCGTTGGCTCCTACTACCGGATCAGCTCCGTTTTTTTTACCTTGGTGGCCCATTGGGTCAAGACCGGCGCCTGTTCCCATTTGATAGTGGCGATCCATGATTTCCTTGAGCGACCACTTGCTGGTGAGCAGTTCTTTGATGACTTGCGCTTCGAGGCGGTGCCATTCGGGGAGCCCAAACTTGCCGCGTACACATGCCTATTCGAAAAGCCGGAGGAGGCCCTGAGCTTCCGCGGGTGACAGCTTGGGGTAGTGGGCCCTATTTGCCGGGATACTATCCACCCGAATCGGTACCTCCGCATACGCTAAGGCAAATAATTCTCTGATCGTCGCCTTCCAGGCTTCCAGATACTTTGCTTGCGGCGCCAGCTGCATCTCCTCAACTAGAGCCTGAAAATTTCCCTGTCCGATGGCGCGGGCCGGTCCGCTGGCGGTCTGGCGGTGTAGCTGTCGAGTTCTACCTCTACTGCCGGTGAGAGCAAAGGTGCTGGTTGCGCTGCCTGCCCTCTGCTTAGTATAGTGTCACAATGGAGCATTGTGTCCACTTTCATTTCTCTCCATATAAGAACACTGACCCATTCCAATAGCCACAAGCACAGCTTACATTTTCTTCTGCTTCTCCTTATACCAGTCTACAGTGCTTCTTATCCTTCTTAGATTAAAATGGATTAAAAATAGCACTTCTTCACTCCCCATGGTGTCCATACATCTTCTCGTTAACTCTCACGTAAATAAATAAAATAATCTAAGAGCTTCATTTATCTTCAGAGAACTGTATAATATATAATAGAAAGATGTCCAATTACCTGACCAAAGACGGAATCAAATGCAAGCTATCGCCGAAGAAAGACATTTGTCATATTCATTGGAAATATTCGATTATCGACCACAAAAAGCAATGAGATTAGAAATTTGAATAGATCAATCGCCAAGGCGAATATCAAAACCAAAACTCTACGCGATGTAGTTAGTCATCTCAAGGAGGAAATAACTTTTCTACAATCCGCTCTCAGGGATAAAGATAGCATCATAACGTCAATGAATAAAGAATACGATCAATACATTCAAATCAAGCAATTCGAGATGAAAAAAGCTCGTTTATCGAAATATGTCCATGATATGACTGACATATATGAGCTAAAAATGTTTTGCAGGTCGAAAGTACATGAAATGACACTATCAGAGATTTTCGGAGAACACGACGATTACTGGAGACACGAGCTGAGAATCCAAAGAAACAAGCTGTGCCATGAATTTAGTCCATCTAATTAAAATTATATTAGTATACCCAACCAACAACCATGAAGCGCTATGACACAGAAGAAGAGAGACTTAACGCGAGACGAGAGGCAAATCGGAAATACTACCAGCGAACTCGCGAAAGCAGACTAGCAAAGCAGTACCAGTACTACCTAGATCATAAAGCTGAAATTAGTGAGAAAGACAAAATCAGATATCAGCAGAAAAAATCGCGATTAGCGATTAATCGATGATTTTTTTTTCATGCACTAGTATAACCGGGAATTTTTCCGATCTATCTTAAGCGTATTTTCAATTAATATATACATATAGTACAAGGAAATGTGCCAATCACCACCGCTCTACAGAACGCTCAGAAACACCGACGAGAACTATACGCTTTCGCTAAGCGCAATGGTCTCAACGTACGTTGGAAGATGAAAACTCAGATGATGGAGAGCATCGTTGCTCCATTTAAACAGGCTAAAGCAAACAAAATTGCAACTGCCTTCAAGAAAGCAAAACTATCGACCGATAAGTCATATCTCGACGCCATTAATCAAACAAGTGGAAAGGTCAATGTTTCGCTAAGTCGCTTCAACTGAATCCGCAAGCAGATAGTATCGCCGGCTGATAAGAAGCTACTGATTCATATCAAGGGTTCGGATGGAAGAATCGTGAAGTCATACCACCTCAACGATCGCATTGTCAATATCAACAATCTTTTTATCGACGAGGAGAATCAATACATGACGTTGAATTGAATATTCTACCTACAACGACCATTGAGACTGAATGGCTCCCAAATCCTAAGCGCTCTCGATCAGAGCGAAAGAATTTCTTTCGCTATCTGACATTGGCCGAGTACAATCTACAGGCATTCCAGGTGTATTCAGATGACTTCTTGATTGAGGATGATGACAACGAAAATAGCTTTGGATGCGAGAAAAAATTCCTCGAAGCGCTTCCGTCTAATAGCAAGAATCTCCTCTGGGCTTACAACGCTGGCTTTGATGCTCGCTTCCTACTGAAACACATGAGCTACAGCTCTAAGGATACTAACATGATCGATTGTGGCTCTAAGATCAAGCAAGCTCATGGCTTCTACAAAAAACGCGAGATCATCATTAAGGACGTGATGTATTTCCTCGCTGGAGGGTTAGCTAGACTCCCTAATATGTTCAAGGATGCCTCGTCGTCTTTATCGCTTGAGAAATAATGCTTCCCTCATGCACTGATCAACGAGAGCAACTTTAGATCTCTTTGGCCTCTCGAATATCTTGACTCATACGGGAGCAAGGACACTCTCATCGATAACGCAACTAAGATAGGAGCTATCATTGATGGAAGGCTTAATTGCGAAATGTATGCTACACATTACTGCAATCGCGATGTTGATGTCCTCAAAGTCTGCTTCGAAGCATTCCGTGGCCTCGTTATGGAGGAGTTCGATCACGATATCTATCGTTTCCTCAGTGTGTCATCCCTTTCTCTCGCATATCAGCACAACGAGGGATGTTTCGATGACTGCTATGAAATGAATTCGGTTCTTCTGGGTTTCCTACGCCAAGGAACAGTTGGAGGGCGTGTGATGGTCAGAGACAACGGCAAGTATCACCTGAAGCATAAACTGGCTGACTTCGATGCGGTATCTCTCTATCCATCAGCTATGAGCGAGCTCCCGGGCTATGTCAGAGGTAAGGGAAAGCTCTTCAAGGATGCGATCCCTTCTGATGCGGACTACTACGTGGCTCGTGTTCGCTTTGATTCGATTGATATCAAACGACACTTCCCACTTGTGAGCTTCTATGAGAACGTCTCTCGCAATTTCACTAATGATATCATAGGAAGAACCATGATCGTAGGTAAGCAGGCTCTCGAAGACATTGTACGCTTTCAAGGAGCTACATACTCAGTGATCGAAGGTATATACTGGAACGAGGGGTTCAACGACCAGATCACCAAGACTCAGTAAAATGTTCAACGCACGTCTCAAGTACAAGGCAGAGGGCAATCCACTTCAGGAGGTGCTCAAGATCATGATGAACAGCAGCTACGGCAAGCTCCTGATGAAGCCGATCGTCAGGAAAGAAGTTTTCGTCAGCGGTGGTGAGAAGAAGATCGATGAATACACTCGCAAGAACATCCACCGGATGATCTCGAGAACACCGATCAGCGATAATTTAGCTTTATTCGAAGAACACAAGGCTCTAAGCCAGCACTTTAGTCCGGCTCATCTCGGCATCCAGATTCTCGATTCATCGAAGCACATCATGAATCGCGTTATGTGTCTCACCGAGGACATTGATGCTCGTATCTGGTATCAGGACACGGATTCAATGCACATCGACTACGATAGTGTTCAGCGTCTAGCAGACGCATAAGAGATCTGTACAGCAAAGAACTGATTGGCAAGCAAATGAGTCAGTTTCATGTAGATTTCGATCTTGCTGGATCGAAGGGTAATATCTTTGCTAGAGAGTCAATCATTCTCGGAAAGAAGAGCTACCTTGATGTTCTCGCATGCGATGGCAACGATGCGACAGGTCTTCATATCCGGATGAAGGGCATTCCTAGCAAGCTACTCGAGGGAGATGCTGCAGCGGGGCTGCCGTAGCGTGCGTCAGAGGAAGACGTGGACTGACCGAGTCTGAGTACGGGTCCGTACGATTCCTATCTACGGGCTCCTAGAGTCTAAAGCCTTAGCTCCAAGGCAACTAGTCGCTACGTGTCATTTTCCAAACTGATTTTATATCTTGCCTTAAGTACGGCAAGGCCGTACGGTGCAAACATATGCAACTCACTATCTAGCATGTGACTCCTAATAAAATGCATGCTGACTGGCTCACAAGCCACCTACTGTTTCTTTGTTACCTTTTTGGATCCAGTACTGATATTTGGTTAATACCAAGTACTGATCTTGTTAATATGTGTCATACA
>BSXT01002920.1:0-18847 GCA_030267785.1 Phytophthora fragariaefolia
CCACCGAAGGTAAACGACACCGAAAGGGATTCACAAGGTCACACGCCACCTCCGTTTGCGGCACCCAGTGCTGCTTCCGGAGTCTGACCCCATTGGGAAATCCGGAAGGAGGAGTATTTCTCCGGAAGGGCAGCCCCGTGCCTACGTGCTATACACCTGGGCGAAAAAGGCGCTCACCCGCCTCGCCACATTACATATTGTACCATTTGGAATGGTACAGGTCGGAGAGGTCCTCCGGTCGGAGGATTTATGGTATGGGTGAGTCGAATGAAAATGGAGGGTTTTGATTTCCAAGCAATGGCCCTGGGGTGCTACTACGAACCCTTTCGTGGTCAAAGGGTGCAATTTGACCCCTTTGATGCATGTTTCGAAACCTTGAAGGAAAATGGCTGTGAAAGGGGTCATTGACCCCTTTCACAGAATTAAACTAGCCCTTCACCGTCTCCTATTACAGCAATCCGATCGCGTTTCTGCAGATGATTTGCCACGATATCTTACTTGATGTGGCAAACATCCCGTAATATATGCGCTTAGGTGCGAAATATATCGCGATTGCGTCAACAGAATGCATACTTTACGATAATTTTGCTGACGCGCCGGCGTAATGCGGTGCTTTCGGAGCAAGAGCCCGTCTCTTCACATTACTTCATACAATTTTCGATCGAATTGCTATACAAAACCTAAGTCAAATACCAACCTCCATAATAGCTTTACTGTAACGGGGTACGAGGTACCGTCACTAGCGAACACTGTAGTTGCAGGATGAAGCTTTAATAATAAAACCAAGTATCGGGGTTGGGGTAAAATCAACTGTGTTTATTTTTGGGACGGAGGCGGCGGCCATCCGTCTTCTTGTGAACCACTCAAATCTAAGTCGATACCGGATTGGCTGGAAGGGGCCTGGCTCCCCACTTTCATCCAATCCGGTAATGACAACAGGGTATACGCTAGCCGTGTACCCGTACCTACTTTTGTGTATGTATCCATATGTATCCTACCTACTTATGTAACTGCATGTATCAGCCCGTTACATTTACAAAACTTAAGTCAATTACCTGCTTGCCACAGCAACCATGCGCACCACGTTCACTTTCGAAGATGATAAAGAGCTGATGCAGCTAGCGTCCGCCTACGTAGATGCAGGGAAGCGAATCTCATGGGTAGGCGTTGCTCAGCAGATGCGGCACGCGGACCATAGTGCTAGGGAGCTACACCTTGATGTGTCGTCTGCGCGCCTGCGATGCTTCAACTGCATCTACCCTTCGAACGGATTGGGGGACCTCAGCGGAAGCAGCTTCTTCGGTGAAGACTTAGTCAAGGCTGCGCCTCGGAGTGGCGCTGCCGTTTTGCGTCGCTGACGCTCTATCGAGCGGCTTTGCTTGGCAGCGGGTTGTCCAGCCTTTGGCTTGATTTTCGAGCCTTTTGGACGGTTACACTTCGGCAGAGCCGGGGCTGAAATAGTTGCTGCTTGGTTGGACGGCCCTGTGTACGTTGCGGTCGTGCAGAGCGTCATCTGCGCACCTGTCAGAGCTTCAAGCACGCTTGTGGCACGCCCCAGACCAGCAGCAGCAACACCGGAGGCTCTGATTGCGGCCTCTCCTTCCTGTAGCAGGGCTACACATTCGGTCAACCTCCACATTAGTGCAACACGCACTAATGGATACATTCGGGTGGGTCACAGTGTAGTGTGACCACCATTCATAGTAGGAAGCAATACTGTTGGCAGAAAGCAACAGATATCTGCCAATATGGAAAATGCATTGGGACAGAGATTCGGCCAACCACTCGTTGGCAGATCCTCACTTTATAGATATCAGTTTTAGGAGGCAAAGCCGAAGTTAACATTTCAAATTCAGTTCTCATTTTCTACCAAAAGGTTATTAATAAGTCTTGATTTAGATTTAACTATACTTACGGAGCTAAGTATACTTAATCTAAGATAAATGCACCTACGCTTCCTCCTACACGTCGCGCACACGTGTAAGCTAAAGTAGTGAGCTAAGTAAGCCCACTACAGTTAGTTTGAAGTTGTCAATGTGAGCTTACGACATATTAACGTACAATACTGTTTATAGACGTATGAGCCTCTGTTTTGGTCAACTATTGATGTGGATGATTTTGTCGCAGCATTGCCTAGAAAAGAGATGTATGCCATATATATCGCGATATACCAATGCAAAGAGGAATACATCCATGATTTTTTGTGGATGATTCTATGGCTAGAAACCTCCATGAAGATTTCTCAGGTTTGATCTTATTTGGCTTTGTTTACGCAATAATCTCCTAAAATTATGTTATACAGATGACACGCGCAGAGTTTTAACTTTACTAAAGTTTCTTAAATGTCTTCTTGACGATGAATGCACATTTCTCGATCGACACGTTGAAAATTCCATCAAGATGCGGTCAGAGAACCGCACCCCTGCATCTAAAATCGAAGTCCATAAGACTCAAGGACGCGAGTTTGAGCGACGTTATAATTCGATGCGACATCTTGCGACGGCCATCGATATTGTTGATATGCTGGCTCATGAACTCGAGAGCCGTAAGCAGTGGAAGCAGTGCGATAATAAGGAATGCGTGATCTACCGCACAACAAAATGGTCGTCGATGCAACCGTTTGAGGAGAAATTCGACTCCCTACCTCCAAAACGGTTATGGAAATACAACGGAGACACGGAGTGGCTTGACAAATTTGCTTCATCACCTCCGTAGTAGCCAAAACCTCCTCCGGTATGAGCACACTAGGAGTTATTCAGCTAATCGCTCGACGTCATGTTTACTACTCGTCCAAATGTTCACCCTGACTTCTTCGGTTTCGCCTGGAGAGATAAACCAGGCGGGCAGCATGCCCTCAGCATTGGCCAGGAACGCGTCGTTGCAGGTGGCGTCGTGGCCCAGCATGTCCTCCGGCACGCCGTTCCGAGTGGCGGGCAGCATACCCCTTACATCGGCCAGGAAAGGGTTCTTGGTGGTCCTGGCATAGCCTTCGGCGTGTTGTCGGAGGGGGTGGGTAGCGTTCTACATTTACCGGCTATGGTGGACGGAGTGTGGGTGCCGGGCAGAGCTTGGTGATGAAGCTTACAAATCGGAAAATGAAATCCGAGCAGCGACTGCATTCGCGACTGCATTCGGCGCGCAGGATGCAGGGGGCGTTCATTGAAGAAGATCGTTTTTGGCGCGAATTTTGCACCACCCAATCACGTGCGTGCTCGATCCGTGATTGGCGGAATCCTGTGCGGCTGGCACGCGATTGACGGATCGACAGCAAAGCAAACCCAAAGGAAAACCTTGTTTCACTGATTTGAACTTGGTCGACCCACTCAACTTCAACCAAGCCTCACTCCTAAAAAGTACTCGGTAACAGGAAAGTTATGGGTATCACAAAGTCGTGCATCTAGTAATACTTAGTTTGCAGGTAGGTGTATAATTACAGTAGCAGGTTTTGACACAACATATATTTTGCGAATACCATACACAGATGTGTGATAGGACAACAATCAGATACAACAAGATGCTGCAGGGGCCGACTCACACGAAGGATACCCAACCGACCGAGGATATTTTCGAGCACATCAGAATGCTGTTTGAGCTGAGCCATCTCAAACAGCTTTCTGAGTGCAGACAAATGCTGCAGGTTCACAGTAAGAGCCTGGATGGCGAGGCTCTTTCAATGGCGATTTCCATTAACCCTTGTAACGCTTATTCGGTATCATACAGAATAATCGTTTAGTTTGAATAAACTATAGATCGAAAATTGCAAGATTTAATCTGTTGCAAGCCCTTCGCAGGGCGAGGTGTTGAAGTTCAAATCCAGACACAAACACTACAAAATTCACCATAAAAGCTCCCAACGTATCCTCCGGCTGTTCGGTTTGAGCTTCACTATTGGCTGCAAGATATCAGGCAACAACTCCCGTAATGTATCCCCAGATGTGGGGGTCGTTGCCGCGTCGGCAACACGTGGCAGCAGATTTACTTTCACGCAAAATGTGGGTAAGTACCTCCATGGAATTAGTTCAATTATGGCACATTAATCGTTATCTCCTTCGTCCACGTAGTCAACGTCGTGATCATCTCCTTCGTCGGAGTCCTCGTTGTCGGAATCCTCGCGTTTGCACTTCTTGTAGCGTACAAGATGCACTCCATTCAAATGTGCGTAAACATTGGTCTCATTTACAACTTGTTGCCAGAAGTAAAGAGGAACATACGCGAAAAACTTGGTGATGCGGAATGTGTAAACAATTGCGTATATTCTGGGCGCACTCGAGTTGATTGCGAACCATCAGTGTGACTATACAAGTCAGCCGGTGCATCCATTTGAACCCGCGGGTCAAGTCGCATACTTTTTATGCCTTCCACCTCCTTCAAACTGATGGGAACCGGTTGCTGTGGGTCAAATGCTTCAATATCTTCGCCTGCCTCAACTAAGTTTTCTAGAACGACATGCTTGGTACACTTTCTCCCTCCGGTGTCGCGATCAACGCGGTCCACGAAGGTTTTGATGCTGATCGGGTTAGCAGTCGATGATTCTCGATGCCTATCTGAATAACACCCAGCGGTACACGATGAGGTTTATTTGCAAACATGCTGTCAATCCATTCAATTTCGTAAAGAACAGTTTTTTTCTCCACCACACGCTTGCACACTCGCCCGATCACGTACAAAGTACCTACGCGTTTAAACACCTTTTTTAGTCGATTTGTCATCAGCCAATCTGTTTTGTACGGGGCATAAGCAACCATGCTATTGGTATAAAGCTCTTAGCTCCGTGGAGGTGGGTCCAGCATACATTCGGGGGCTATTTGTGGCAGTAGCAGCGCTGTCACACTGAGCACCGCCACGGCCTCGACCAGCTCCATCGCAACGGCTAGCTATACGGCTACGACTAGTCCCACGGCCGCGAGCAGCACCACGATCACGAGCCGCTCCAAAAAGCGTTGTTGAAAGCTTCGCGCCCTGTAGCTGTAGTAGTCACTCCAGTTGTTCTTGCTGTGGCCTCAATTGGCCTATCGGTGTCTTCGCAGGCACGACCAGACGCGAGCGCGTTCGGCATAGGTAGGCCTTCGTGGCAAGGGACACCTCGGCAACGAGCAGCGCCACGGCCACGAGCAGCACCATATCCATGTTCACCAAGGCTTCCTTCACCCGCACCATTCCTCCCAGTTGTACTGACTGTGGCCGAAATTGCACAAACATTGTCGCTAGGACGAGGATCCAGGATCCGTATAGTAGATCCATTGTTCAGTACCGTTGGATGATCTCGCTGCTCATGGAGGAAGTAAGTCATGTCCATCCACACTGCCCCCTGGTCGAACATAGCGATAGCGTCTGTCCAGACTGTGCCGCGGTGGAGATTTAGATGACCCACCATCTCGTCGGAGAGCTCGCTGAAAAGTACGTTATCATCTGAATTTACAGTCCTGTTTTTATACGAACGAACTACCTTACAACGTTAAGCGACATTCATACCTTCGAGACTTTCACGGGCAGGAACAGGTCAGGATGCCGTGTCCTGCATCGGCGTTTAGTAGCACTGCTACAGGAATCTGTCGCTTCAACGGCGTTATCCAGCTCCGTTGCTAAGGTCCGCTTTCTGCGGACATCGCGTCGTGATTCAAGAAGGAAGAGGTCGAGTCTCGACTCGAGGGGCGCAGCTGGCGCCAGGGGGGGTGCCTCGGGGGGAGGTGCGAAGATATTGTGCTGACTGGGAAGATATTCCGTTCCAACTTCAAGTGTGCCGAGGTCGCTCGGCCAATCCCGCAGAGGCGACGTCCTTTCGGTCGGACGTCCCTCCGTCGATGGAATATTTTGGCCAACCAAGGCACGTTTTCTCGACCCCTCGTCTGGTGCATTTTGCACCATTTTATTTTTTCAACCCATTTCGGTGCACGAATGGGTACATGCTCGTTTGGTGCATTTTAGTTTGAAGTGACTTGACTTTGTATACTATACAGGGTCAAGTCAAAGCCCGAGCGTTCACGAAAGGGTTAAATAAATGATTCGAAAGCTTAGAAAGCCTTTATATTATCAAGAAGACTCGTCGGACTATGAAATTACAACAATCCCGAGGGTAGCGGCGAGTCGGGCAGTCTCCTCTTTCTCGTTGGCGAGCACCGTGGCCAACTCGTCGTGCTCGTTGAGGAGCTTGACGGAATACTTCGCGATGTATTCCAGCTTTGCCTCCACCAGCCTTGACCTCAGTAGCTCTCGGCACACCTTTGCCTTACGATCATTAGCAAGGTGCTCGGGATCTCTGCTCCGGCGGAGTAGTGGAGAAGCCAGCAGGCCGTCGGTGCTAACATCGTCTGGGTCCATTCTCGTCTAGCGCTGCCAGCCACTTCAGATCGCTTGTGCTAATGTGAATTTTGTCTGTTGCCCTCGGTAACTTTCACAGTTTCCGTAATTAATCTTAACCCGCCTCCGATAAATTACGGCAAGCCCTAGGCTGTGTTGCTCCGTGTGGTGCTTCTTGTGTTGAAATTAGCAGATGTATGATGATTCGTCATTGATGAAGCGCATTAAACTGGCGATGACAGATTCACCGACAAATTCACCGCGAACTTGGACGCTGGGTTACGAGGTGACGTCGGTGCATCCGGATTCTAGGATACTCCAAACCTTTACAGATCCATCACTTACACGTCGCTGGCAACACGTAGGTCGAAGAACTTCGCCTGTATATAGATTTTGACTAACGAAATGCACACTACAACATGAAACTTCTGAGCTTCTTCGGTCGTAGTACAACTTACAACTTTGTCAACTACCGGTAAGGATGGTTTAGCAGCCACTACCTCCCGCAATAACAAGACACGAGGTGCTCGTGAAGATGGCCATGATGTTGGTCATGACTGACCACACAATTGCGAAAGTCAGATAGAACACCGTGATGCCGCCGATGAGCTTGCTCTTGCCACCCTTGCGCAGAAGGCGCTGTGTGTCTTCCTTTTGCTTGGGGAGCAGGAACAGGAAACCCCACGCAAATGCTGTCATAGCATACATAATAATGATGGTGTACGTCAGGTCTCTGCGAATGGTGTAGTCGTCTTCTTGGACTCGAGCGTTGGTGATGTTGAACGGGGCATCAATCACAAGAGTCAGCGCTGAAGCGAAGGGTGAGGCGACATTCGTCACCGTAGTGATCAGACCGTAGACGGCTGCCTCGTTGCCGAGGCCAGCCAGCTCGACAGTGACAAAGGTTGAGATGATCCAGCCCACGCCGTACGGGAGCTGCACAGCGATAGGAGGACCAAGCCAGAACCACTGGTTGCGGAACACGTCCCACACTACGATCATGGATACAATGCAGTCCACAATGATCACTACTGCGCCAGTAACGACAATCATCCATCGCCAGTTCCAGTGCAGTCCCCACTTGGAAGTGATCACGATACCAAACATGAATAGCAGATTGCTCAGGATATCGCTCAGCGTGCTGTTGATCGGAGTGACGCCAACCATATAGTCCTGAATCGGAGAGCTACCGGTGTACGTGATGTCCGCGAAAATGTTAGAGAAGAAGTTGTACGCGATGACCTGGTACACCGCGCGAGTGCACAGTCCCAGAAGCTGCCAATGTACTCTTTGAAGTTGGCGCGTTCGACTTTCTCTTCCTTGATAAAGAACCAAGTCATGGGGAACACAGGAATCGTGAGCACCGTAACGATGACCATCAATTGCGGGAAACTTAGCGAGAAGTTGAAGGTACCGCCGTAGTCTTCGCCATTGAAGAAGAAGCCGGTGAGCAGCTCACCGACGATCACCATGACGGTACGCACAGTGTAAATGCACGACTGCGTCTTGCCACGCTTGTCAAGAGGTTCGCGTTGAGCCAGCTCCACCGTGATACTGTCAGCACATACGTCCGACATGACATAGCCGAACGCTGCGAAGAACATCAACATCACATACTTGGCGCCTTCCGACGGGGCGTCATAGTTGATTCGGGCCTCAATCTCCGGCGTATAGTCAGTCATCCACATCCACACCTCGGTCAGCCGCGTCGGTGAAGTACGGCTTGCCAATTGGCATGATGCACATGACCAGCAGCATGGCGAAGCAAATTCCCCAGCCGATCAACATGTACGGCCGACGACGGTAGCCGCAGATCGGCAGGCAGTCCGACAGGATGCCGTAGAACACCTTGAAACTCCACGGCAGCATCACAAGTTGGCTGGCAGCGGTGACTTGAGAGCCCGAACAGTTGAGATACTCTTGCATGAACGGGTAGATGGTCTCGGGCAGCAATCCATACACGAGACCGACAGCAGCGTACTCGAACAGCAAGCCGAGGTTCTCCTTACTGGTCAGTACGGGCATGCCACCATCGCGGATGGCTCCGTCCTCTCCTGCTTGAGGGCGAGCACCAATCGGTACTTGGTCGGGGGTCTTGACTTCGGCATAGCTGCCCTCCTCAATGTCCTTGGGCTGCGAGGTGCCACTCACGAACGACAGTCGCTTGGGGATGTCCAGGTCTTGGTTGTTCACCCCGCCGCCTCCAGTGAACGTGGTCGGCATGACAGAAGCCCAGTCGAGTCTGTAGATCTGCGGAGCTGCGAGTGAATTGGCAAGTGAGCACAAGTCGACACCAAGGACATCCATGACCTCCCGATGGCCAAAATGCTCCGGGGCTGAGATGCTTCGGCGTTCGTCTCCATTGCACCCCCGCTCAGATAATTGAGACCGTCCACTGCAACGTGCACATCACGCAGTGCACATGCGTGCAGGATCAAGTGATGATAGTCCAAGCACTTGTCGAGTCATGTCCCCCGCCCCCCCGCTCGCAGTGACTCAAACGCCTGGGGAACGTTTGACGAGCTCTGCGTCGACGCGTCCGACATAGCGGGAAAACTAACGCGCTGTACCACACGACGAGGCTGTAGACGTATCTCCGGAGTCAAAGTGAAGTCGCAGTTGTCCTTGTTTGCACATCAAGCTCGGACCTAATCGTCGACGACGATAAAAACGCTGCCACGCCGAGTTCGGGGCGAGTGCACAGCACGACGAAGCACGGGGCTGCACAAGTGATGCAATGGCTTTACTTCGACAATACAAGTCGCCTCCGCCCGGCAAAAAGCTGCTCGTCGAAGTCTACGAACTACGAGGATCCTACCACCTGGGCCGCCTGCCTACATGGGCGGCAGTAGTTGCCGCACCGCCTTGCCGAACACGCAGGACAGCGCTGCCCGCACCTCGGCATTCGGCACCTTCACCAATTCCGTCAGGAGCGGATACAGCCACGGCATGTGGCGCTGCAGCTACACATACGAACACATCAGAAAAGCACGTTAGCACTCAAAACGCCAACATCCAACGCAAAATGCTTGTCGTTGCTCACCTCCATGCTGTCGAAGTCGGCCAGTTCCTGCAGCGTCGCAACCAGCAGCGGTGTGTAGCTCTCAACGCGCTGATGCGCATCGGTAGGGATTTCTGCTTCGTGCTGGGGGAGCGCTCCTGTCCAGGCTAAATACTCTTCCAGCGTTTCCTTTACCAAGCGCGCCATGTACTTGCGAGACTCGTCTTGCTCCCCCATGGGCGCGATCTCGCTGTTATCTACGCGCCGAACCAGAGCAGTGAACAGCACGTGGAGATACTGCTGCTTGCCCAGCACTTCCTGCGGCAGTAAGCTAGGGAGCTCGTTGGAAGATGGCATCGTCATTCCATAGCGCCAACCAGCACGCTGCAGATGCCGCCGTAGCGCCACAGCATCATTCACCCTGCGTGCAAATAGGTAGCTCTCGCGCAGACACGTTAGCAGCGAGCGAGCGTGTCCAACACTCATCGACAAGTGCTCCCTCCGACGGCTCGCTAGCACGTTGCCAGCTACTCGCTGCAGCGCTAGCAGGACAGCCAGATGTGTGCGGGAAGGCACTCGCTGGGCCTCCACTTCTTCCACCGTGATGACCTTCGGCGGGAAGCTTGCAGCAAAGGAGAACCCCAGCGTTGTCACCACTCCAGGATACATACTCAGGAATGAAGGCTGGCGTGGGGACATCAGGCTCGAGTGTGCAGTGGGTGAGCGTGGAGGAGGCAATGACAACGCCTTCTGCTTGGATGGACTCTCGGCACTTGTATCGGTCGGAGGCTCAGGGGCGGGCGTAGCTTCCGCTTCATCTTCAGGAGGCAAAGCAAAGAACACCCAGGTCGGCTCTGCGCGCTTCATGACGTTGCGCAGCTCATCAGCGATGAGACCCCACACGTCCTCGGGGAACTTATGACCGTGAGTGACCAACATGACCTCCAGCGCTCGAGCTGATGCAGCTGCAAGCTGCTCCTCGGCGTCCCCGGCATCCATGCATTTACCCAGCAAAAAGAGAACCTCTGGCAAGAACCCAACAATGTCGTAAAACTGGCCAAAGCACTCTAGCAGGCGCTCGAGACACAACGTTGCTGTCGTTTTACCAGCAGCATACGGCGGCATCCGGGTGGACGGGTTTCGCGTCGGCGGTAACGAAAGCTTGGGCAGCATGCGTGCACCCTTCTCCACTACCACTTCGAGATGCCGCAGCTCATCCAGCAACGGGATCAGCACGCCCTTGAAGACCAACCCCCAAAGCCCAGAGGAGAACTTCTTCCCGTGGGTCTCCAACGCGTCGAAGAGTGCTTCCAGAGCCGCGAGACGCACATCGAGGCGACGGTCGGCGGCAAGAGTAGACAAAGCTGTCAAAACAGGCCACCACATGCGCGTGTGCGCTGCTGAGTCGTTGTATGCCATCTCGCTGTTCTCCGGGTGTTCCTCCTCCACCGCCTCGGTCGAGCCTACTCTCCTCCGGGGTGACAATGGAGAAGATGCCGATGCCAGCACCTTTCTTCGCGGAGAAAGCTCAGCCACCTCCTCTTCCAGGGACCGCACGGATTCCTGTTTCTGGTAGCGCACCGAAGCGCGCTTAGATGGAGATTGAACCCCGTCGGCTGAACTTGATTCACCGGTGGGGTCTTCCGCCACCACCTTAACCTTCTTGAAACCAACACGGGCCGCTTGCTTGGCCGCGGCGGCTGCAGCAGCAGCCACCGCAGGGGCAGTGGCAGCTGAAACAGAACCCGCAGTTTCACGAACAGTAAGGGGCTCGATGACCTCTCCTGTTGCTAACTTCTCGATGCACACACTTCGCAGAAGACCGATACTATCTACTCCCAGTTGCGTGAGTGCAAGGCGCTCTTCCATCTGACGCTCAACCTCCTCGCACCCGCAAACCGCAAAAGCAAGAAGACACTCAACGGCGTCAACAAATACGTCCACGATGCAGTCAAAGTGACGCTCTAACACGCCACGCGCAACTTGGAATCCCAACAGCACCACACGGTCCTCGCTTCCTGGAGCATACGTCTCGGCAGCCACGCGAAGAACACCCCAAATGGTCTTCCAGCCGGATCGGATGTTGCCCACACGAGCAAGCACCAAGTTCTCCACGCAGCGCAAGACCAGCTCACGGGTCTCGAGAGATGTGGCGTTCGCCATGATGACTTCGAACGGCGCCAAGAACAGACGCTGGAAGTTGAAGTCACGAAGCTCCGCGCGCTCAAGAAACTTCATGCTGAGCTGCCGCAATGAGTCAATAGCGTACATGCCCACAGTCAAGTCCTCGTGACATCCGATCGTGGTGAAATGCCTCGACAAAGTTTGCCACGTAGCCGCCCACACCATACGCGAGCGAGTACGCATGTTCATGTCGGCAACTTCGACAAGCTTCTGCAAACTGAAGACACGAGGTGCGGATCCCCCCGCTGCACCAGAAGGCCCAACACCAGAACATTCTGACAGCGATACAACAGTGAGCTGGATCACGAATTCCTGCAGCGCTTGATCACTCAGCGACACAGAGCTCGAGAAAACACGGTCACTCGCCAACTGGTCAATCTCGCTCAAAACACGAGCAGCATTCTCGTCTTCAATCGCTGCGCTCTGAGCTTCGTCAAGTTCGGAGCCACTGCCACGACCACCAACATCACGGTGCGATGGGGAAGGCGACGAGAGCGAAATCGACGATGCTAATCCACTTCGCTTACTACTTGCAGAAGACCCAAGCATAGCGAATGAAGGCGTAGAATTACCACTGCTGTTACGCGAGCTCGAATAACTGTTCATGCCCGGTGAAGGTTGTCGATTGAAGTAAGATGAATCACCAGAGACGGAGCCAGCTGCAGCGCGCTCATGCAGACCCTGAGCGTGCGTCTGAATCCGCGCCAACTGCGAAATGGCCTGTAGGACATCGTGCCAGGAATCACCAAGGTAGTTTCCTTCCTTTACGCTAATAGAGATGAGAGCTTTTATTGCCTCCATATTCTTTGAGCGCATCAATCGCGAGTTAGTCGTATGCAGCGCAGTAAATTTGGCCAGCACGGTCACAAACGCATCCCGCTCCGAAGGCATGTTCAGTCTGGCTGAGAGGTGCACCGCATGACGGAAAGAATCCAAACAGAGCTGGATGGCCTCTATGGACTCGGAGCTCTCGAAGGTTACCGAGCACGCGGCCAGGAGCGGTGCCCAGAGCGTCTCAAACATTGGTCGCACGTGAGAACGCTCATTGTACCCCGATACTTCGCGGAATGTAGACGACGAAGGATCTGGTGTCAGCAGAGATGAAGGTCCATCACTATTCCGCTGAGAAGGAGAAGCTCCCGAACCACTAGCGCGGTTATCACGAGGGGAGAGGGGAAATTGCTGCTGTCCACGAGCTGATGCTGGCACACGACGCTTAAAGAGAGCTTCAGATTGGCGCACCATTGACTCGCGCTCTTTAATATAGGCATCGCGACGCATCCGATCAGTGGCTGCGCCTGAAGCTCCAAAAAGTGAGCTCGTGGCACTCGTAGCAGCTCCGCCACGACGACTGCGGAAGTCATCATCCTCCTTCAGTGAAATGGGAGTTGCCTTGATTCGGTCAAAGATAGCGCCCATGTAGTCCTCAGGCAAATCCTTGCCATCGTTAATACCACGATTATTGCGAAGGAAGCCAGCTTTGTCCATCTTCTTCTCCTCAGCGATGCTAGGGTTGTGCAAGTCGGTCTGCAGCATAATAATTGAGAACGCTAGGATAAATGCTGTGTCTGCACTAGGGAATAATCCCGGCGGACACGAATTAAAAAATCGTTCAGCAAACTTTTCCATCATACGATCAATTTTTTGCGATTCACCGGGTAAACGGAAACCTGCAAGGAAATGACGAATAGCCACATCGATCTCCAAGCCCGTAAAGTCCATCATATCAACGTATTCGTGCAGCACCTTAACACAGAACCCGCCCTGATAGTGAATGCCGTTGCCAAGATAGTCGCCCACCATCGTTTTGTCGAGCTTGTTATTGTGCGTGTGCAGGAATTGTGCTACATCGCGGGGCAAGCCTTCACCCATGTGTCCGTGCGCAACAAGATACGCGATACCTGCGCTGGGCTTCACGTTAAACTTGAGAATGCCCGTTGCCATTTCTTCCTGTCTCTTCTTCTTGCTCTCGAAGGCTTCTACTGCCGACATGGTAGATGAGACGACATGGACGACGTCAGGTGGAGCCACGTTGTCTTCTTCACCGCCGGTCTCGCTATTGTGGGACTCGCTTTCTCCTTCGTGCTGCGAGCTCTGACGTTCAGTCTCTACGAAGTTGGCTGCTTTTTTGAGAGATGCCGTCGTGGCGGTCAGACACTCGAGGCCCTTGAGCGCGAGTGCAGCGTCCTGGTGCTGCATTTTAATCCGTGCGCTGTTGGACAAGCTAGCGGCGTACTGCTGTGCCGCGGCGTCTTGAGATCGTCCCCCCTTCGCAGCTTTCGCAAGCGCATGCACGATCTGCTTGAACAAGTCGTTGGTGTTCCAGTCGCAATCGTAATTGATGAAAATCTCGCCTAGCGTCTGCGGGTCGTCGCAGATGGCATGGAGCGCCTCCAGCACGAGCAGCTTGTGCTCGAAGCTCGCGTTCTCCGACTCGAGCAGGCGCAGGAAAATGCTGGTGATGAAGATGTCGAGCTCCGTCTTGAGGTGGCGCTTGAAGTTGCGCAGGAGCACCAAGAAGACCTGCAGCGACAGCGACACGATCTGCGTGTAGTTGCTGGTGCAGTTCTGCAGCAGCGACTGGCAGAGGTACTGGCGGATGGCGTGCACGAAGCGCTCGCCGCGGCGGAAGGACGGCCCGGCGTTCTCCAGGATCTCCTTGACCAGCTCCAGCGACAGGATCTTGCTCTGGAACGCGAACGGGTCCTCGGGGTTGGCGCCGTTGCCGGCGCTGGCCGCAGCCGCGGGTCCGTTCACGGCCATGGCGCCGGGCGAGTCGTCCGCGACCGACCGCATGGAGATCCGGCACAGCGAGCGGAAGAGCAGGAACGCGTCCTTGTGCAGCACCGACGGGAACGCCGGCGCGAACGCCACGGCCTTGGGCTGCTCCGCCGCGCTGGCCGTCGCCGTCGCCGCGTCGGGGCGCGGGGGCAGCCCGAGCGCGGCGGCCACCGCCGGGTACCACGGCGCGCGCCGCGAGTCGTCACCGTCGTCGCCGTCGCCGCCGTCGTCCTCGTCGCGCGGCCGCTTGTCCAGCGCGTCCCGCAGCGCGACGCGCGTCTCGTCCTCGACGCGGCGGTCGAACGTCTCCATGCGCTGGAACACGACGCTGATGAGCTGCTGCAGCGTGGCCTTGGCCACCGTGCGGTTGGTGGCGCTCTTGCTCACGAGGTGCACGTGGTAGCACGCGCGCACGGCGCGCAGCAGCGCGTGCTCGTGCACCTCGCACGTGGGCGTCGTCACGGCCGTGAGCAGCACGCGCAGCACCTGAATCTGCACGCCCTCGTCCGGGTGGTCGTTGCACTCGCACGCCACTTGCACCACGCAGTCGATCAGGCGCTCGCGGCGCTCGCCGCCGTCGTCCTCGGCGCGCGTCGCCGCCGCCTTCTGCAGCAGCCGCCGGCGCACCGCGTCCGGGATCGCGCCCGCGTCCTGCAGGAACCCGAAGGCCAGGAACTTCTCCAGGCAGTCGAGCGCCACGGCCACGAGCTTGGCGTGGCGCGTGAGGCACGCGAGCAGGAACGGCTCGAACGGGACCTCCAGCGTACCCGCGCGGGAGGCCGACGTAACCTCGGCCTGCGCCGCGTCGAGGAGCTCGCGTAACTCGCGGTGGCTGCGGGTACACGCCTTGCGTAACTTGCTCAGCGACTTGAGCACGAGCGACTCCATGGCGGGGCGGGGGGGGGTACGTAACCGCGCCGCGGGAGGGGGTACACCGACGAGCGAGCGACCAACAGAGAGAGAAACTTGGTGCGATACGAAGCTCCGCACCACGCGGACACGGATGTGACGTCAACCAACGCGCGCGGCGGCCGGGCGGAGCGACACGCGCGGACACGGAGCGGCTTGGCACGCACGCACCTCGACTCGAGGTCCTCGAGGCTCAATGCGGCCCCCCCGTCGTTACGCCGCGAAATCTTCACCGTGTGCGCCACACCACCGACGGGGGCGGTGGCGCACACCAAGTATACGCGGAGACAAACGGACACACGCGACGTATACCGAGCGTCCGACCGGTGGTGCACGCACGCCCCGAGCTGCCCGGACGCCGCGCATGCAGCGGCTCGCGCGCGGGCTGTACGCGTCCGCGGCGCGCCGCGCGCGTCTGCACGTCTCCGCCTGCGCGTCTTCTCCCTACGCCGCCGCTTCGGCGGCCTCCACCGGCCCCGCAGGGCGCCGCTTCCTGAGCGCGCAGCAGCGCGAGCCCGCGCGCCTCGGACGCTGCGCGCGCCGCAGGGCCCAGAAGCAGCACGCGGACGCGCCGCCCGCAGACGAAGCCGCGCGCGACACGCCGACGCCCGCGCGCGGCCGACTCAACGTGCACGCGCTCGTGGTGACGCAGCGGACGCCGCTGCCGGACGTGCTGCCGCTGCTGCAGCGCGAGGTGCGCGCCAAGACGCTGCGCGCGCCCGCGGTGCGCCAGGCCGTGGACGCCTTCTACTTCCACTGCGCGCAGCTGGCGGACAGGCGCGCGCTGCCGGACGCGTTCCGGCGTCAGGTGCTGCAGTACTTCGCGCGCGAGCTCCTGCCGTGCGGCGGCCAGCGCGTGGAGCTCGGCCGCACGCTCAACGAGGCCGTGTTCGGGTCCGTGATCAAGCTGCAGCTGGCGGGGCGCGACACGCGCGCGGCCTGGGGGCTCGTGGACGAGCTGCGCGCCGCCGAGCACGCGCCCAAGCTGCACTTCCGGACCGTGAGCCCGCTGCTCGAGCACGCGTGCAGGCACGCGCAGTTCGCCTCCGCGTACGCGCGCTGGCAGCAGCTCAAGCAGCGCGACGTGGAGTGGACGAGCGCCATGGAGGACGTGCTGGTGCACATGGTCGTCGCCTGCGTGCAGCACCACGAGCAGCGGCGGCGCGCGCGCGCGGACGACGCGCGGGCGACCGACTTCCACGCGCAGATGGCGTCGCTGCTGCACGACCTGCAGATCTCGTGCCGCGAGGTGTCGCCGCCGAACGCCCAGCGCCTGCTGCTTGCGTTCCGGGACGCCGGCTACGTCGTCGAGACCGTGCCGAGTGACGCGCACATGAGGACAGAGTGCCCGTGCTGCGGCCACGCGCTCAACAAGCAGGGCATGTCAGAACACGAGCGCGCGTACATGCTGACTGCGATCGAGTCTCGCCGGAGCAAGGTGGCGCCAGACAGCACAGTCAAGCAGTACCTGGACCCGTTCCGCGACTGGCTCATGCTGCGGCACGAGACCTTCCAGCTGCAAATCGTTGCTGCGGACCGGAAGGGCGAGAGACCGCTACACTACGTGCTGGATGGCCCCAACATTGCGTACATCAACCAGAACTTCGAGGCCGGCACGTATCGTCTGGATCAGGTCGATGCTATCGCGAGAGACCTGCAGACACAAGGCCACCTCGTCAGCATTACCATGCCCGCAGCTTATCTTGCGGACAAATTCGTGGTGCGCATCCGCTCGAAACAGTACAGAGCGATGCGTCGTCAAGGCAAGTTCGTCACGCGCGAGCGTACACCTAAAGAGAAGACCATCCTAGAACGCTGGAGGAACGAAAACATGATCTTCAGCTGTCGCACAGACTTCTTGTCGGACGACCTCTTTTGGCTGTATGCCAGCGTGCTCCTGGGGCGTGAAGGCCGCGTCGTGACGAATGACCAAGGCCGCGACCACGTTTTCGCTCTGATCAACGGCTACACCAGCACCAGCACCAACGCCTCGGCTCGCTCTCAAAAGAACGGGAAGAAGAGTTCTGCCGATGCCGACGCTCACGCAGCCAGCGACGGCTCGATGGCTCCTTCCATTTCTATGGATCTCATCGCGCGCTGGAAGGACATGACGACTGTGAACATTGAAATCAAGCATGAAGAGGCCGCTTACAATGCTGCAGCTGCCGGTGATTTAACTACGCCAATTCCGATCGAGTCGATTCGACTGCTGCATCCTGAGCCGTTCTCGCGCGTACCGCAGGTAACTGCCCCGCACCATTTCCACTTCCCGATCGCAGAGCACGCCAACCAGAATGAACATCCGAACCAGGCGAACACTCAGCGGAAACGCACGCGATGGCTTTGCGTGCATCGCAAGACCGACAGCAACTAGACAACGAGCCGCATAGACTGTAACTTGGTGGTGATAGACCCCCTCGTGAGGACGTTTCGAACATGTATCCCACCTTTTCCACGGAATGATCACCACTTCATGACGAAAGCATAATTCGAAGTGTTAGCGAGTGAAAATGACATTATATTGCCCGAAGGCTCATCGATGAGCTTAGAAGAAAAGGTATGAACAGGAGACTACTGCACAGTCTGGAAGCCTTGCAGGCTCGGGAGACTTGATATCGCTTAAGCGTAGACGCACTTGCCCTCGCTGCACTTGAAGCCGGGGTCGCAGCTGTTGATGAAAAGGCTCGTGGCCGGGTTGAAGCACTGGCCGTTCGAGGGCGCGCGGCACTCGGTCTCACCACGCGGGCAGTACTAGCCCGAAGGGCAGGCCTTGTAGCAGATAGCGCCGCCTTCCTGCTGCTCCGTGTTGTGCACCCGGAGGTGGACGGAGGCCTGGTCCTCGGCGGCCGTCGACTGGAACAGACAAGCGGCGGCGATGATGGCAGTGGTGAACACAGTCGAGAACTTCACGGTAACCGGTGACTTGAGGTGCTGCTTCGGAGGCGAGTTTGAAAGTGACGACCCCACCCAGCCCGGGGCCTTGCGCTCTTGTGCAGTGGCGCGGAATAAATCAGGGTCGGCGAGACTGCTGGAGGCGAGCGACGGGATCAAGGCATCGCATTCGTGGGTTGCTGCAGTGCAAATCCCCCAAACACGCCGTCGTGGGTGAGTTGTCCCTTCCGCTTCGACAAGCAGAGCGATCTGAGTTCAAACACAGCGCTTGGTTCGTTAGGCATCGTCGTGAACAAGACGAGAGTCGTGCTGCACGAGTCGTGCTCGTTTGCACGGCAAACTCTGCAAGCAGAAGCTCCGGTCCGTCCCCGCGAGGGATCAATGCGCAAGCAGCAAATGTTGCTGCAAGAACGCTTGAAGTGGCTGGGCGAGTTCCGCGTTGTTTCCGAGGTGCGTTTGCGTGATGCAGCGTATCATATCATGGTACACTCAAGCTGGTAGGGCCCAACCAGCCACTTCGGGCGCTTCCCAGCAGAAGCAGAGTTAGCTACTTCACCGAAGTAAACGTGGGTAGAGCCATATAATAGAAGTAGGACCGATGTGAAGGATGACCCATTTAACCTTGGTTAATACCAAGCTTCCTACGTAGTACTAGTGAGTCGTTGCAGCAATGGACCAGAGCAGTATGATAGGGAGACCATCTAAAGTATCGGTGATTCATCAGTAAGTCGAGTCAGCGAAGGTACCCTGCAGCCTAGAGGGCGCAGTTCGCAGCATGTCGTG
>BSXT01002921.1:0-20168 GCA_030267785.1 Phytophthora fragariaefolia
TTGACCCATTTTTGGCGGCACCCGTTCGCGCTCGTTTTGGCCTCTGCGCGTCCAATGGTGGGTTTGTGGGGGTTCCAGCTGCGTCGTGGCGCCGTCGGTATGCCGGAACACCTGTCGGCACTCTCGAAACGGTTGGCAAGGAGCCGGAAAGAGAGGGTGCGATTGCGTCGGCGGGAGGGGTCGAAATGGTATGCTGGGGGTCGACAGAGGCAGGAAGCGCGGTGGGCAGTGTGCGGAGAGGGGTTCGGTGCGTGTGTGGTGTCCGTGGGAGGCGTGGTGGCGGCGCGACAAGTGGGGGTGTTGGTACGTCCGCGTGGCCTTTTTACTTGGCGTCGGCGAGACTCTCGTTCGTGGTGGAGTGGTTGGATTTGTAAAAACTCGGGTGGTGGTGAGTCCGTGAACTTGGTGTTACAGTGACACGCGTTGGGGCCAGCAGCTGCTGTACTTGGCGCTGGTGATGGTATTAGTATTGGGAGTGCGAGTTAAGTTTGGGAAAAGCTCAGCATGGAGGAAGCTGTAACCAGACAGCATGCGCATCCAAACACTGTTTTCCATTGTCTGTACGGCTACTATCATCTAGGCCACTCGAAACAGGACCTGGCTCGCTTCTACAATAAGACACCCAAGACAATTGGCAATTGGATCCATCGCTACGAGGAGACGGGGACATACGAGCGAGCTTTGACAAAATCGGATAGGAAGTTTACTGCAGAGCAGCGGCAATGGCTGCATGATTTTTATGAGTCGAGACCCCTGTCGTATCTTGACGAGGCCCAAGAAGAATTAAAAAAAGTCTACCGACTCAATATTTCTAAGTCATCGGTATGGAGGATCATCCACGAGTTCGGACTGACGTGGAAAGTCATAGAGCGCCGTGCAGTTCAGATCAAAGAGCAGGATATATTTCGTTTCGTTGAGGAGCTCAGTCACATTGACTGGAGCCATCGAAACGTCGTGTTCTTGGACGAAGTGTCCTTCGACAACAGGGGAATGCTGCGCAAGCGAGGATATGCCGTTCGAGGACAAAACGTGGTGGTCCGTGGTGAGTTCCAGAGAAAACCATGAGTTTCGTTGCTTGCCTTTATCGGCGTGGGCGGTATACTTGACTAGTACGATCAGGGTTCGATAGTAGTGAGGGTTTCGCACCTTTAGTACTAAGACTAACTACGGCCACCTCACGTTTTGAAATTTAGTATATCTCTACTAATTCACCTGCGCATGCTTAGTACTAAGACTAACTATCGCTACTATTAGTACTAAAATAAACCTACCATATTCCTCGTTTACTCGCCTCTATGCGATCAATTTCAGCTCGATTGTGACGCTGCGCGGACTCATGGTGTGCACGCTTGTTATTTTTACGCGTATGCAGCGAACTCACTTCGAAAATCCTATGGAGAAAACACGTTATTGGAATATTGTACAGCAACTTCAACCGAACCAATCTTTTTTCAACTGATGGAAAAGCCTGCACTCTAAAACTTGCACCATTCAGGTGGCTGATGCGCAGTCATGGCCGGGTTAGTGAACGATTGCGTCGTGATTTTGTCCACGTCGGGTTGGGCTAGGTTGATCACTGTGCGTCAGATATTTGGATCAACTCCTAGGATTTTTCGGTACCGGGGAAATGTGTTTTTTTAAGCAAGCAAGCACTGCTACAAATCTAACGTATGTAGTTAGTGTGCATGACGATTGCGTCTATTGTGCCGTTTATTAATAGACAGATTGGCTCCAGTGTGTAGTTTGTAGCTACAGTGATGACGAGCGTGTTGTCTACAAATGCAACAAGACATGTTGCTTCCGAATCTTCGTACAGCAATCGACTTTAGTACACTTCATTAAATTATGAAATCGAAAAATGTGTAAGAGGGGGCTACGTCAGCTAACGGGATACTGGTGGCTACAGGACAACCAACCATTGAGCCGTCCTTCGAAGATCCAAGATCGTCTGGAAATTAGTAGTACGTTAGTACTAACTATTCTGAAAACTTCACCACTAAACTGATTAGCTGAACTAATGCCAGCCCTTTCGCATAATAGTTTTAGTACTAATAGTTTATGACTACTATTAGTACTAACGCTAATAACGAGTAGATTACTGTCGAACCCTGACTACGATACCGTAGGGACCTTTGACAGGTTGGAGTTTGTGCGGTGCTGTCGAGATTTCGCTTATTCGAAAAGAGCACGAGTTCGCCCGTACCCGGCGTCAAATTCAGTGTGAATTTTAGATGGGGCTAGTATTCACAGGCACCCCGAGATCGTGCACTATCTCAGGAGCAAAGGGATTGTGCCAATATTCCTTCCTGCCTACTGCCACTTCTTCAATCCCATTGAGTTTCTCTTTGGGTATGCGAAGAAAGCGTTTCAGCGGTATTATGTTGAGTCGAGCAACCGGGATTTAATGCCGTTCATTATCGAAACATTTCGCCACTTTGAGAACTTTGACATGACAAGGGTGTTCGAGCATTGTGGCTGGTTGAAGCAGGGTGTCTTTAACCCCGTTGGACCGCTATCACCCGGGCGATGCCCTCCTCCTGAGATGCACTACGATGCACACGCACTCGAAGACAGTTTTGACATGTTGGGCTACCAGATGCGAGACTAGAAAGCAGAAAAAGAGTTTATTACTCGTGCTTGAATACCTAATTAATATGCATCAATGCGTTGCATCATTGCACGCGACCTTCCTTACTCGTGCTCGAAGTCGCGAAGGTTCTCCATGTGCTCCGTTGGGTTGGAGATGTCGTTTTGATAAGGAAGCTCCATGTCACGTATTGACACTTCAATTGAAGCCTTTCGTACTGCCATCCCCGCTTCATGACTGTCTAAGCGAAGGCTGAAAGCCCTCAGGTCCTGCCGAAGCACTGCGTAGTTGGCCAAAGCTGAATTCACACAGTCGAGCGCCGTGTGGGCTGATCGTCGCATTCCAGCGAGATGTTCCTCCATGCGCGTGTTGCTTGCTCTCAGAAGATTCAAAATGCGTCGTGGAGGTGGTGCGGCAATGGCAGCATCCCATGTGGAGCGGTCGAGGTTGCACGTGGCTTCGTTAGCCCACATAACCCAAATTACAGCTTCGCCATCGAAGCTGTCGTCCCACCGTGCATGTAGCTGTTCTACAACCTCGCGCAGAGAAGCCTCAGCTACTGCACCTGCTCGATTGGTACTGAGTGGCCGAATGCAGGCATTCATGAAGTTCTCGCGATCTTCGGCCTTTGCTATCGCAGTACCATACTCGTAGACGAACACCTTGATGGGCTCACCCTGCAAACCATGGAGCCATGTCTTCCAGGATTGATCTGACCTTGCCGTGTCGACAACGTGACGCTTCACCTTGAACTGCATCGTTTTAGTCCAGTGGTCCACGGAAGGGGGCTGAGTTGACCAAACGCCGTCCGTCTTGACAGCTCTTCCTTTCATGCGAGGGCTGAATTGATTCCAGTGTTTCTCCAAAATAGCCTGAAATGAAGAACCACTAGCCACGAAGTTGTCAAGCACGTGCCCAGAAGCGTCCCGTTGCGTGATGGTCGTTTTCACGATAGGTTGCACTTCCAGACGATAGAGGTCCGAGCTTGCAGGCTCGTACACAGTGTTTCGCACTGGTGTACGAACTCGCTCTGGATATGGCGACACCCGTACGCGTTCCGGTGGCGTCCGCGCAGTTGCCGTCGTGAAGGTAGGACTAACACCTTCGGAGGTGCTCGCAGCTTGACCTGCCATCGTCGAAGATGGAAGGAAGGTGACTGGCGGGATTCGCACTTGAGTGGCTGAATATCGGAAAGCCTCATATATAGCATATGCTGTATCAGGGTCGGTCGATTGGCCGGCGATTGGGCTCGGCGATTCAAAGAACCGCCGGTGGAAATTATGAGTAGAACCCACAATATCAATACGCAGAGTCATCCGTTTGGACATACGCGAGTATCAGGAAGAAGCCCCCTGAACTTTTCATTAGGGCAAAATCCCAAACCCAAATAGATATGTAAAAATAGTATGGACTTCATTTAAGACACGTTTTGAAGCTTGTCGAACACTGGCAGTGTTGCCACGTTTCAATCTCACTGTCGAATGCACTGCTTCGTTAGAATATAAAGGTCAGGCCGATAGACGAGTACAGTCGAGCTAAGGCGGTATGGGTGGCTTTTTCTCCAGGAACTTGGTGGTTCCACAACACTCCCTCTCTGTTGTCGCCACTAGTACTGTCCCTCAGAACTCCAAGGTCAAGAGAAACAAGCACCATAAGTTTAACACTTTGGTACCGGAACCACCAAATGCCAATCAATCCTCACACACCAATCTACATACCTCCAGGGATTCATTTTCGTGTGAACGTCAGACTCATGCAGACCTTCGCGTGCAATTTTTGAAGGCTGTGAAGCGTGGGGATGTCAATGAAATGGCAGATTTACTGCGGCGGTACCCACTAACCAAGCCGACGAGCCCAGATTCCCACGAGGATGAAAACGAAGAAGGTATTGAAGAGCTGGTTAACGTTCGAGGTATGTGGGAGAGTACACCACTCATTTCTGCTACACAGTACGCACATTGCGAGGCTGCTCTGTGGCTACTGAGTAATGGGGCCAACCCACACGCAAGCAACGAGAAATCTGTGACAGCTTTGCTGTTGGCTAGTGTCGAAGGCCTGACCCCCGTCGTCGTAGAACTTCTTAAGACAGCGACATCAACAGCAGGTGCACCACCAATCGACAAACAGATTGGTATTGTATATAATTCCGCTGCAGATGTCAATGTACGTTTGAGCCCGCTTCTAGCAGCAAGTATGAATGGTCATCTTGAGATTGTTCGACACTTACTCGACCACGGCGCAGATGTGAACCAGTTCGTGCTGGTCACGGTTGGTGGAGGAGCTAGTACCGACATTTCTCGAGGCTCTACAGCTTTACTGCTTGCTTCACGATATGGACACGCTGAAGTGGTCGCTTTACTATTACAGCGAAAGGCAGATTGCACCTTGGTTGACGAGGCAACAAATTCCTCGCCGTTACTTTCAGCGTGCGAGTATAGCCACGAAGAGTGTGCTTTGCTACTTTTCGAATCGATGACTGCACACAGTAAGCCCCGGCTTCTCAGCCACACAGAAACGGAAAAATGGCAAGCGCCTAACTATCAAGGTCTTACAGCACTACACTTCGCAGCAACAAACGGTTTGCTTCAAGTGTGCAAAGCTTTATTATCAGCTCTGAAGGAGCAACAGAACAGTCTCGAGGACGAAGTCATGGCGATGGTTTTTGTGAATGCTCGAGCTGGAGCCCGACGTGAAACTGCACTATTACTCGCAGTTCGGAAACGACAGCATGAAGTGGCACGATTACTTTTGGAAGCGGGTGCTGATGCAGAACTGGCCGATCGAGGTGGGAATACTGCGATACAAATACTTTCTCGCAGCAAGCAGGACGCTCTATTACAGCTGTGCGAGGCCTCCATAAGCAAGTCCCAGCGGCAGCTTTCAGCAGAATCCCCGGTCGTCGAAAATACGGTGGGGTCTCCAGACTCAAGATTACACAAAGCAGAAGAGCTTAGATCAGCCGAATCACACGCTACGGATGCTGATGCAGAAATTTCTGCAAACGTCGTTGATAGGTGAACGGAAAGGTCTAGTTCAAAGTCTATTACTCGTCATAGTTCGGAAAAGTCCTTTATCTGTTTTCTGATAATGCTATCGCGTCCCTGTTGGTGGTTTTTGTTTGACCCAGTATCTGTTCCATCAACACATTCTGCACTTCAGCATAAACTCGTCCAGTCGTTTTTGCATAGGCACCGAGTATTAACTCGGAAAGAATGCCAATTTCCTCCGAATTCACGTCATCTACAGTTTCTGGGTCGGTAAGGGGCGAGTGCGACTAATCGCTGTAAGTACCCTCGTCATCGGGTTGGCTAAATGTGGGATTGAGTTGGGTCACCGTCCGCAAAATACATCCACTGTTATGCCCTGGAAGCGCCTCGATTTTTGTCCTGGCAAGCGTTCAAAGAGTTAAGTTTCAATGCAAACCAATAGTACAGCATTTGAAACTCCTACTTACCAACCCTTCTCAACCACTTTGAAAGCATTTTTTATGCCTCGCTTCGCCCGGCATTCCCCATCAGATATCCAATTCACTACCACGCTGTTTGGTTCGGTAGATCTCTTGAAAGCAGCAGTAGCCGTAATCTCTGCTGATCGTTCTCCAACGGGGAATGAGAAACTCGTTGTTGCTAGCATCGAATCTTCCGAGACCTCAACTTCCTAAAATCGAAAAAAAAACAGAGTGAGCTTGTAGTTGCAAAACATGCTTAACGTGGAACGCAGATTTGTTCTTACCCGACGCATGTTCCCCATTTTTGTAAGATTACTGGCGTTCGAAAGGAATTCCCAAATGACACCCGCCACCGCTTCGAAACAGAAAGGAAATCGTCGCGCCACTATCATTTCAATGCGTAAAACGTCCCCTTTTGGAGTGTTCGGGTCACGCTTCGTCTTCACATGCACAGTGTGGGAATCTGTTACTAGCCTTGATGCAGCAGTTTTTGCCATCACTCGATCCACTCGAAGATATTCTTTTGCGACTTCAGCGTGCAAGTCGTCGTTGAATGTACTTGCCATGAGCTTCCGGCGGCGGCGAGGTTGGCTGGCTGGATTTTCAACAGCCTACAGTTGCAATCGGCAGTCAGAAGATAAAACATTAGTGCATCGATCCTCAATTCGACCACCTGGGGGGCCTTACATGGAAAATTGACCGCTTGCGAATCATCTTCTCCAGCGATTTGGAAAACTTGATCTGCTCATTCAGTTCTTGTCGTAGTCTGGCGTTTTCACTCAGGGATTGCTGCCGCGCTACCGATTGCTGCCGAGCTACACGCTGCCATATGGAGTTGCCCACCTTGGCACGACTCTCCTCATCCACGCGCCGTAGTTCTTCCTCAAGCTCTCTCACCCTTTCCTTGAGGTACTTGAGCTCCTCTTTCTGCCGCTTCTGGTAGTGGTTCGAGCCGCAAGCGCTCCTCGGTGCATCGCAATGTGACGGTTTCTCCGTCCCCGACACCACGTCGAAGCTGCCGCACCTGGTCTGTCCGTCATCCAGCGACTCCTTTCCCGCTACCTCACCCACATCTCCAACCGTGTAGCTTTCCTCCCAGCCGTCTTCATCGCTGTCGCCGTTCAGCAGCTCTTCTTGGTTGCTGGAAGGAGCACGCGCTGGTGTCGACGATGCAGCAGCTTTGGACTCGAGTGCTGACGACTCACTGATCTCGGGCTGCTCTTGCTCGAGGAAGTCCTGGAAGAACTCCAGCATTTCCGAGAGCGCGGGGGCCTGCTCCATGGTTCTCCCCAATGCTGGGAAAGTGGAAGATATGCAGTGAGCGCTCGCGGCTTCTGGATCGCTTCAGATAGCTGCGACTAGTGGTGGAGGCGAGTGCTTTGCACGATCGACTATCATAAGTGTATTTCTCCGACCTTATTGCCGGTGGTGTAGATTGCAGGGGCCGACAATCTGCTGGCGAAAGCCTACACGACTTTACTGGCCTTATTGGCCTCCTTCGCCAGTGACTCGAGCACGGCGTCGAAGATGTACACCACGGTCTTCTCGTGGTTCTCGATGATCATCTCGGTTGTTCGACCCACGGCCTTGGCAGAATCTGTGAATGAATCGCTTTCAGAGATGCTTGGGGTCATGCGAGCGCAGGCGCGGAAGATTGTTGCGTTCTGTGGGTCGTCGTCGGATGGTTCGAATACACACCTACTCATTTGTAGAATGGACAGGCACAAATCGTTAGCTTATGATGAACCTGCGCGAACCCCATAGCTTAAGGCGAAATAAACTGACCATCCTTTCTGGTGGACACGAATGGGCGAGGCGTCTTCATGCGAGCACACACCATCACATTCCCACACAAACGTGAGTTTGTTTGCTTCAATATACCGCCGAACTGCAATGTTGCCCAAGGTTTGTGTTGCCCCGCACGGGTTATTTACTGTACAATGACCGAAAAGCTCGTTGCCTTGGTTTTGAAGTGCCTGGTACAACAAATAGCTCAGTTCAATACACCCACAGCAGCTAAACTAAGCTGGCATGTACCATTTGAAAGTTTGCGTGTCCATTCGACCCCGACGAAAGGAAGTCCCAGGCGTGATCACCAATGCGAGACAGTCCGAATGGGATTAATCTGCTTTCCACGAATTGCAGACACATTCGAGGACCGCACTCCCCTACCGTTTCCATCTCCATGTTCATCTTTCTCTGGGCCACCAGACTAGGCGTCGGCATGCACGGCTGCTGCAGAAGTAGATTGCCCACACCACTGCTATACGATGACGATATTTTCTGGAACAGATCCCTGTAGGCCTCCTGTGATGTGGGCGATTGGCTGCGAGGTGCTCCATCGACCTCCTGCCCAATCCCCATATTCTAGGAACGACACAAACCACGCCACGGTGAGGATGCATACCGCCAGCACATCGTCCTCACGACTCACACATAGGTCTGGGGTCTTCTCCAGCGCGCGCTGCATTGCTTTGACCGACTTGACCTGCTCTCGCACGAGCTGCCGCAGTCGCGCGTTCTCCCCCACCGACTTCTGCCGCTGCGTCATCATCCGGTTGGAAATGCTCTTCCAGAAGTGCGTGCTGCCCGGCTGCTCCTCTCTCGAGCACCGGCTCAGGTCCTTGAGCTTCTTCTCGAGCTCCGTGGCCACCGCTCGAAGGTGGTCCAGCTCGTGCTTGCGCCGCTTCCGCTTCGGCTTCGTCGGCGCGGCGCTCCCCGCAGCGGCAGCGGCGACGGACTTCCGCTTGCTGCAAGCAGAAGGAGGTGACGACGAGCTGGCGGCCTCTGACTGGCTGCCGTCGGACGTCGCCGAGGCCGTCGGGGCGAAGCCGTCGTCGTCCGAGGCCAGCGACTCCATGAACTCCTCGAACGCCTTCTCCGACGACAGCACGTCTTCACTCAGTACCACGTTCACCGAAGGCCCGGGGGCGTCGCCCCTGGCGCTGCCGGCGTCGATGCCCGTGAGCACGTCCAGCAGCTCCGCCTCCGAGAAGAGCATCGAGTATACTTATTCCAAGTCTAACGCGAACTGGTGCGTCCCGCGGCTCATGGTGCTAAATGGCTCGGAATGACGGTAACATTCAGCACACGGACTCCCCCTTCAAAAGCGATAGCAACTTGAAGTGCAGCAGCATTAGACTCACACTGGTATTAATGCACGTATTACCCATGCTGTCAACATGTCCGCGAGCTGCTTCAGCGTAAAATGTTCAAAGGCTGCAGCGTAACTCGTGAGCACTATATTCACACGCGAGGGTCGTCTCGAGGGACTGTATGTAGATCACGATTAGCAGCAAGGGAACGCCATACTACATGTAGTACCATGCTGTTTTATAAACTGATAGTTTCTGATAAAACCAACAGGAGTGCTCGAATTAATATTCTCTGCTGCCCGTGCATTATTGAGAGTGCAGTTTGCAGGCACCTGTGTCCTTGGCAATGGTAATAGAGCTCACCGCCCGGTAGCAAGCCGCACTTTCCAGATGTACACTCGCACCTTTAGATTTACTTCGTGGGTTTCAAATGGGCTCAATAGGAAAAAAGTCGAGGTTGCTGAGCAGAGCTTACAATCGGGCATGTAAAATGGGTATACCCGGCTTCGAGACTGATTTCGGATACCCGAACCTTACCGGTGATAGATGTGGGTGTATTCAACAGCCAAAATCCACTAAAATATTTCGGCCTTGAGTTGCACTTTCACTATGCATTTTACGCGTTATTGAGCGACGCTAGCATGTCATCGAAGATGTAAACAACCGTGCGCTTGTAATTCTCAAGCACGAGCTCCGTTGTCGTGCCGATGGACCCCTCCAGGTTGGCGTTGTCGGGGATGATCGGGCTTAGAATCGCACACCTCCGGAAAATGGTGGCATTGACGTGATCTCCCTCTGCGGGCTCAAATACGCACCTACCCCACGAACGAGTCAGTCGCAGATTTAATGTGTGAAGCTACAGCTTGCCAGTTCCATCTTACCATCCTTTCGGCTGGATGTGGGTCTCCACCTCGCCTTGATGCAAGGCCCCCTTGCACTCCCAAATGATGGTCAATTTATTTGCCTCGACGAACTGCCGGACAGCGATGTTTCCCACCATTTGCACTGAGCCCATCGCATCGCCTAGCTTGCACCAGCCAAACAGGTCATTTCCTTGGTTTTGAACAGCCTGGAAGCATGCACAACATTATTGAAGTTAGATAAACACAACGAGATTTATCCACTATCCAGAAAAGATTCCCCGCACCTGCTCGAAGTCTTCATGCCCATTGGTTCCTGTGAGATTCCCCCAAGCTTCTCCTCTGATTTTTTTAAAGCAGACAGGAACAACCTTGTTCTCGACCACCTGGAGACACATCCGGAGGCTGTCGTTGCAGTCTGTTTCAATCTCAATGTTTACCTTCTTGCTGCCACCTAGACTAGGACTTGGTGCGCTGGACAGTGGCAGCATGGTATCTACTCCGGTACTATACAAAGCTGACAGATTTCGAAACAGATCCTGGTAGATGTCTTTAGGTTGGCTTGGAACTACTGCCCTCTGCACCCCTTCTGGAAAAATATCATTTTGCTGTAGCATATTTCAGCAACAAGATTAGTAAAAGAGAAGATACCCCAATCAGAGAAATAGCTTACGCTTAACGCAGGATTGGTGTCAAGTGATCGCTGCAGTGTCTTCAGCGTTGCCAGTTGGGTGCGAACAAGACATCGTAGTCGTGCATTTTCCACGGCTGACTGTTGCCGCTGTTCAAGCAAGCGTTTGGAGACGCGCCTCCAAAATGGATTGGAGCTTGCACTGCTCTCCGTGTGGGCGTGATGCAGTTCCCTAAGTTTCTTCTCCAATTCTGTTGCTACTGCACGAAGATGATCAATCTCCTGCTTGGGGGATTTCCGACAACGCTTCGGTTTCTGTATTGCCGAAGAAAACTGAACCCTCTTGGTCCCCACTTGAGGTCCCAGTGCTGTCGCTGAACAGACCGGTGTGAGGGACTCCATAAACTTCTCGAAGTCATTTTCAGACGCGAATATGTCTCCATCTAGCACGACATTCACGGAGGTGTCCCACGCGCCGGGTAGCTCCTCCATCTTGATGTCCTGCTGTGAGTTTTACCATGCAGTACGATGCTTCGTAGTCAACGCGTGCTGAGAGTTCCTTTAACTCCAGGGGCGCGCGCACCTCAGGTTCAGTGCTGTCGTCCTCGTCGTCCAGCGTCGCGAGTAGCTCCAGCAGCTCGGCGTCCGTGAACTTGGCGCTTGCCTGCATCGCGTTCGTAACCATCGCGCAAGAGAAGGAATGAGTCCGTTCTCGCCTCCCGCGTGTCGCTGCACAAACCGCGCGTGCGGATTACTCCACGTGACTCGCCTGGATCACGATTTCGCCGCAACACTGCAGTGCTCGAACACTGCTCGAGCCTTGCGTTGAGTCGGGGAGTCCACAGTATCACCTGACGGCTCGCCCGTACATGTATCAGGTAAATACTGTAGTTAGTTGCCTATGTGTTGCCGTCGTCCGGTTCAACTTGACCTGCGTCAGTGTAGCCATGTGGGGCGTTGGTACGTGTAGCCATGTGGGGGCGTTGGTAATTTTCCCGTAATTTTTCGTAAAATTGCGGGGAAAAAAACTTCCCGCGGCGGGGGCCTCTGACGCGCGGGCGCGTCAGTCCCCGATCCCCCACGAAGGCCCCGCCCATGAGCATGCTGAACCGCTTCTCGAGCGCCGTGCAGACGGCCGTGTCGGGCGCGGCGTCGGCCGCCGTGTCGGGCGCGCAGAACCTGCAGGGAATGCTGAGCGAGGAGTATTTGAAGCACTACGAGACGCCCAAGGACTGCACGGCGTCGGGAGGCCACGAGCTGGCGTGGAAGATCTTCCCGGCCGTGCACCGCAAGAGCAACCACGAGTACAGCGTGTTCCTCTTCGACAAGGACGAGCTCAAGCGCCTCAAGAGCAAGGAGGCGCAGGACCGCGTGCTTGAGGTCCTGCGCCAGGAGATGAAGACGCTGCGTCTGCTGCGCCACCCGCACGTGCTCAAGGTGGAGGAGGTCTTCGAGGAGAGCCGCCGCTCGCTGTGCTTCGTCACGGAGCGCGTCACGTGCTCGCTGGCCAACGCCTGCAAGAACTTCGCCAACATCGCCAACGTCACGCCCGAGGTGCTGGAGATCGGCCTCACCGAGTTCGAGCTCGCCTGCGGGCTCATGCACGTGGGAGAGGCGCTCAGCTTCCTGCATCGCGAGGGACGCCGCGTGCACCTCAGCCTCGGGCCGCACAGCATCTTCATCACGCCCAAGGGCGAGTGGAAGCTTGGCGGCATGGGCTTCTGCCGAGTGGTGGAGCCAGGGCAGACCTCGCGCAGCGAATACTACAGCTTCGACGCCTCCACGGGCGTGAGGAACCCCACGACGGGCGCGATCGAGGGCAGCTGGGAACCCCCTCTCGAATACTGCGCTCCTGAACTGGTCACTGAGCCTCGCCAGTTTGATAGCAAGGCGGATATGTTCTCGCTCGGCCTACTGGTGTACGAACTCTTTGTGCCACCGCGCGCAGACGGCGGACGCAACCCTGTTCTGGATGTGCGTGACGGCAACAAGATGACTCATGGCTACAAAGTGCAGTCTCTTCACCCGATCTCATTCCCGACCTCGGTGCCGACAGCTTTGCAGAATACGATCCGCTCGCTGCTCTCCGTTGAGCCGGTCAAGCGTCCGGAGGCTCGTGCATTCCTCGCATCTCCGTTCTTTGATTCGGGCCCAATTAAGACCTTGCGTATGTTGCAAAGTTTGGTGGAGCAGGAGCCAGCCGCACAGGCGAAATTCCTCACGACACTTCCCGATGCAATTGATGGATTCTCGCCGCGTGTGCTGCGTGATATGGTGATTCCGGGTCTTCAGTCGGTCGTCATTAACAAGGCTGTAGCACCCTTCGTAATTACCCCGCTGCTCAAAATTGTGGCCAAGGTGGACAAACAGACGTTCTCTTACTCGATAGCGCCCATGATGATCCCGCTACTGGCTATCACGGAGCCTGTGCAGTGCATGCTTATGTTTGTGTCGGAGCTGGAAACTCTCATCCCGAAGGCTGAGGACGGCTACATTCGCGATCACGTTGTGCCCATGCTTTGCCGTGCACTAGATAGCACAGTGCCTGAAATTCTGGATACCGTGCTGAACAAGATTGTGGATCAAGCCAGTTTGTTTGAGTACCGCATCTTGAAGCAGGTGATTTTGCCGCGAGTGAACAAGCTCATTCTTACTCCCCCGCAGCCTTCCGTGCGAATCAATGCCTTGCTTTGGCTTGCCAAGTCGTTCCATGTGTTTGACAAGGACCTGCTGATTGAAAGCGTGCTACCCACACTCCAGCAAACCCTGCACGAAGACAAAACGCCCGCCGCGTGTATGTGCATCCTTGGGTGCTATGATAACCTCGGTAAGCACTTGGGACCGGAGTTCACAGCGAAGCTGATTATCCCGGCTGTGGCCCCGCTGTTGTGGGAACAAACCTTGAACAACGCGCAATTTGACATGGTGTGCGAGAAAATTCAGGATATGCTTAAGGCTGTGATCAGCGAGCGTGACAAGTCATTCACTTCGCAGAGCTCTGTTAGTTCTGTGTCCACAGGTATTACTGCTGCTTCCGGAATGTCTGAAGCCGTTCGCGCTGCGGAGGCCTCGAAGGAGCGGAAGTCAGGTGTTGCTGCAGCAAATAAGTTGTTGTCTGAAGAATATGTCCCGAAGAAAAAGCAGCCGGAGTCCGAAGCCGGTCAGAGCCAAAGACCCGAACGGTACTCGGACGACCCCTTCTACCTAGGTAGCTCGAATTCGGCTTCTAGTACCAGAACGCAGAGCACTAAAACGGAGCGGCGGGACTCGACTGGTCAGCGCGAGTCAGCGTCGGAGCGTGCAGAATCATTTTCGGCACGCCGCCGTGCAGGCAAGAAGGGAAGTGCACGGTCCAATCGACGCTCGGGCAAGAAAGATGAGGGAAATGCCGATCTGCTGGGTATTGATTCCACTGCTTCTAAGGTACATACTGTTTGTGGTGACTGATATTTGTTCAAACGGGCTACTAATATTGTTATTCTTTTGATCCGTGCAGCCGACTACCGCGTCCAATGATCTCCTTGACACTGGGAATCTTCTTACCGCTCTTCCTGCTGCACCTGCATCTACTGCAGCGCCAGGCTCTAATGGTGGTGGGAGCGGAATGTTTAATGGAATGAGCATCAGTGGCGGAGCCCAATCGGGGGCACTAACATACACAAGCCAGAATACTATGGGAATGCAGTCAAACCCCATGGGCCAGCAGCAAGGCATGGTGCCTTACGGTCAGAATATGGGCAATGGAATGATGAATCAGCAGCAGCAACAGCAATACAACCCCGGCATGATGCAAATGACTCCGTATGGGATGCAACAGCAAGCCCCGATGAGTGGTGGTGGGTATGGCCAAGGTGGAAATATGGGTCTTGCCGGACCCGGCCAAATGCTGCAGATCCAAGCCCCTGGATACGACCCTTATGCACCGCAGCAGCAAAGCGGGGACAAGTTTAGCGCTTTCGACGGCTTGTAGTCAGCATTTTGATTCATTTTCGTGTTTGTAGAAGCTAGGACCCGTTGCAGCGCCTGACGTTGTAAATGATCATACCAGGGCAACATGACTTCAAAGCACTCAATCCTTGGCTTGCTTTGCACTCGGTACAAATCAGAGAATCAATTTCAGTTGCATTCCTTTCGCATGCTGTACAGTACAATGAAAAGTTAGTAACTTCATGACAAAAGAAACATGCGAGATAAATGACGGTGAAATTTCCTCAACGTTTCCATTGTGTATTAGAAACAAGTGACGCAATGGGAATAGCGTCTGCCATTGCTTTCAAGGGTGCGAACCAAGAATTCAAATGTAGCAGCCACCAACTTAAAGAGCGTGGCCGAACTTGGCAAGCGTGGGCTTGAGCTCCGAGTTCTCGGCGAACACCTTGGCCTCGGCCTCGGCAAGACGCTTCTGCTGGGCAACCTTCTTCTTATAGAAGGCGTCCGACTTGAGCACACGCTTGGCCTCGAGGCGCTTAACCAGCTCGGCGTGACGCCAGCCGACCTCCGAGGCGAGGTCGCCAAGGACGGTGTAGCGGCGGTTGGCCTTCAGGCGCAGCACACGCAGAGCGGCGGGGATGACCATACGCTTCTGCTTGTCGTACGGCGACGGGATGCCGTCGAACACCTGTCCACAAGTCACACAACTGTAAGTAACCATCACCTAACGTCTTATCATCCTAAATGTCACCATACCTTGAGGCGCTGCAGGGCGGCGGCACCACGGGCCGTCTTGTGCGGCAGCATGCCACGGATCGTGCGCCACAGCATACGCGAGGGAGCACGGTAGTGGATGGGGCCCTTCTTGGGGTTCGTGGCCGTACGCTTGTTCAAGAACTGGAAGAACTTGACTTTGTTGCGCACGTCTGTTGTATTCGTGGAAGCAAGAGCAGATCACATCAGCAATCCGTTCTCGAGACCACACAGCCAGACGGCATGACACACCGCTGCTTCACTGCAGCGACATCCCGAGATGTCGAGCAGCTCCGCAGGGTGTCTGCACGCAGCGACTTTTGCATGTTTGGGGAGGTTTGCAGCGATTGCCATCGTCCTTTCCTCGTCTGTGTCGACTCGCTCGACGTCGGTCGGCCGACTCCAGCTTCTTCACCGCGTGCCACTCCACGCCGTGCACTTACTGAACTGGCCCGTTCCGCGTCCTCACGCTTCACCTCGCAGCAAAATCCGACGCGGAACGGGGCGGAGCAGCAGCTGAAGAACCTGAAGACGACCGACCGACACGAGTCGGCGCAGGCGATGGGGGTGCGGAAAGTCAAACACGCTCGACCGGCAGCTCTCCTTGCCACACTCAAAGAATCTCCACGCAGCGACACTCTGCTGCTCTGCTCGACGCGACCCTCAGCCAGCGGTTCCAAGCCGCGCGCTCAGTCGCCCACAGGCCGCAGGTGCTGGGCGGGAGCGCGCAGCTCTTGACACAACTCGCTCGGGTCTGTCTCTGGCGGACTCTACGCACACGCAACTTCATCTACTTGCAGGGGGGGGACTACGTACGCGAGCCGGAGATCTCAAGCTGCTCGCAACGCACAGCCACGACGTGCTGGCCCTGCAGAAGCTCCTTGGCGATCAGGGAGGCCAGGCGGCCCACCAGGTGGCCGCGGCAGTCGACGACGATCGGCTTCTCAAACACCATTTTACTTCGAGGTTTCACCGGGGAAGAGGAAATGGGGCGATGTGGCGCATCTTCGACTGCGGGCCACCCGCTGCCAATCGCTGCCCCTGGCCAATCGCTGGGTCGGCCAGAGTTTTGACCAATCACGGATGGTCCCAGGGGTTGGTGTGGGTCACATGAGCTGTACACAACGCTACACAATTGAACAGGCACCCCACGCAGGACAACATGGACGAGCTGCCGCGGCACCCCGTGCGGCTGTTCGACGTGAGCGCTGCGCCGCTGAGGGGCTTCCTGCGGGTCGGTGGATTGCGTCATCTGACTGTGTGTGTGTTTTTTTTTTCCTGTGTATTGCTGTGTGCAAGTGGGCGAACGCGGACGCACTGGTCGTCACGGAGCCCGAGGACGTGGCGCTGGCGACGGCGTTCAAGAAGAAGTCGCTGGACGCGTGGGAGCAGGCCAAGACGCTGCGCGACGACCCGGTGCTGGGCCATCTGCAACAGGCCGCGCTCGAGTGCCAGCGGAAACTCAGCGTGTCCGGAGGTTCGAGCAGCCTCAGCAGCTCCATCGGACCAGATTCCGCGTCGGAGACCACGTTTCGCCAGCGGTCGGTGCAGTCGTGGCGCAAGCAGCACCGAGAACTGGTGGACGAAGCGTCCCACATTGGCGAGAAGAAGGATGGTTCGCACGAGAAAGACGCCCGCTTGGGTGCCAGTCTCACGGAAAAGTTGCTGCAGAGCGGCTACGGACTGGGGTCCAGCCAGTTCAGGGTGGATGGTGCGCCGACGAGTGCCGCCGCTGCAGATGATACTAGCGCAGCGGGGTCCTCACTACCGCTAGGATCACCAAGTGGATTTAGGGAGCGCTTGGTGGTGTTCTACTCGAAGTACAACCCTTCCAAGCTGACTGCAGTCGATCGCACCTTGGAAGCGTACAGCGGTCGTGAGGAAGAGCTGTTTCAGAAGCTCCACGAGCGCTATGTGGTTGATGCAGGCTTAAGTCTGAAGCAGCGAAAGAAGAAGTTCATCACCAAGGAAGGCGAACCCACTGTCTTCATGGACATCTCGATCGCTGGAGCTCCCGCTGGGAGGATCGTTATGCGTCTACTGAAGGAAGAAATCCCGCTCGCTTCCGAGAACTTTCGTTGTCTGTGCACAGGCGAAAAGGTAATAGAAGTACTTCAGTATGCCTACTTACTCCTCGGCAATTGAGGTATGTAACACCACTCTTTTATGCAGGGCGGAATCTTGCACTTCAAAGGCAGCAAGTTCCATCGCATTATCAAAGACTTTGTGGTCCAAGGTGGAGGTAGGCAAATTGCTGTTTTACTTTTCGTATAACGGATGCGTATGATTTCTCGTTTGAAATTGCTTTGTATACTGATATCTGACCGTTGTTGCTCCTGGATATAGATTTCACTACGGGAGACGGCACAGGAGGCCAGAGCATTTATCGCGGTACCCCACACGGTGATTTGTGGGGGAACTTTAAGGACGAGAAGTTCATGCTCCACGACGACGTGGGGTTACTGTCGATGGCTAATGCCGGCAAAAATACGAATGGCTCTCAGGTATGAAATTCCATCAAATCCATTATCGTGAAATGCTCCAAGCAGACTGCACTATACTAACGTCCATTATGCTCACTCTGTGCATTACCTACACTGCACGTAGTTTTTCATTACGACGAAAGCTAATCTCAAGAATCTGGACGGAAAGCACGTGGTGTTTGGTGAGGTGCTGGAGGGACTAGACGTTGTAGATGCGATGCAGAATGTCAAGGTAAGCAAGGGCAATAGCTGCCCTCTGCCTGAGAATGAAGTTGCAATCGTGGATTGTGGAGAGCTATAGTCAGAGTATAATCTGTTAGAAAAGTAAATGCGCAAGCTCTTTTTTCACTACAATCTTGTGCTTCCCATTCCCGTCGGTGGAGCTTGTGCGGGCCCCCTCATGGACGAACGCTCCACCAATACGAACTCGAGCTTTGTGAACTCCTCCAGATAGCTCGGCACGCCTTACGGATGACGATCGCAGTGATGCAGATGCCGGTTGTCGAAGTTTGCAGTGCGCGCCTCCCCCGTACGCTGCAGCGCGTAATGTTTTATGGTAGACTTCGCTTGTGACAGCACAAGCTGCGCTAGAGATCGTGCTGGCCAAGGGATCGCTGCCACTGAGTGGCAGCTCGCTTCTTCGTTCATGATGACCAGTTTTGGATGCAGGCGCTGCTGACGTATTCACGTTTGTAAGTCGTTGGTTGAGTTTTTCTAGCGATTCCAGCAGTTGCCGTTCTTCCGCGGTAGTTGCGTCGATATCATCAGGGTGGTATTGTGTTTTCAAGGAGGCAACTCGACCATCTCGAATTTTCATGGTGTGATTTGGTTCAGGTTGCGTCGAGTGACGAAATCTCGCTTGGTTGGAGCGCTTGTGAGTATCCGGGCATTCACTCGACGAGGACGAATGCTCTCCGCGTCCCTTTCCGTTGTTTGTTACCACCGATGAACTGTCTTGAACATTTAATTCATCAGCACGCTTTTCACTAGCCTGAATTTGCCGCCTCCGCTGTACAAGTCTCGGGATCCGAGAGGATCTCCAGGCGTCCGTGCACCTTGCCTGCTCGTCTAAGATCGGCTGAATGTGCCCATCGTGCTTTGAAGAAGTCTGCAACCGCCCTCCACTTTTTCCGTCAGGTAGTTTACGAGAACTTGATCGTTCCTTTGCCCTACTGCTGCGTGTTGGGTCAACAGAGCCCTGCCCTCCTTCAAACGCAGACACTGACATGGATAGGTCCAAGCTGTCTACCACTCGCAGCTTCCGCGCCTTCTCTCGGCCCTTTGACCGATGCAACGTGCTGGTGGCTCTTTCATCGTCACTTGGCAGCGAGCTGGTGCTACCAGATCGACACCCACCACTGCTGCTCTCATCATCATCAGAACCCCCACTCGACAGCTCAGCCGGCGCCAAGTCGAACCCGCCAGCGGGCTTTCTGTCCAGCTGCAGCCCCATCCCTCCACTCTGCCCGCCCTGCCGCATTTCCCTCCTGGTCCGCATGGCCTCCAGCCTCGCCGTGACGCCCTCCAAGTCGTACTCCTCCGCCGCGTTGTTGCCGCCGCGCTGCATCCGTTCGAGTCGCATCGAGGAGTTTCACGCCACGCACTTCAACGTGTCAAACGATCGGTTTGAAGAGGGACCCACTTTTGTTCAGTCAGCGCGGCGGAAAATTCTTTTGGCCCGTGCTCTTTTTATCCAATCCCGTCTCTGAACGTCTTTCAGCCAATCCCAACCGTCTGTTTGATTGGACAAACAGCGCAGTGCCCCAACCTCTGCACCACCAGCACGAACCCCAAGCGCCTCTCACTCTTCGATCCGACCGCTCGCCCCCAGAGCCTCTCGACCGCAAGGCTCGGGATGCTGAGCAAGACGATGCTGCGCTCGGGCGCCTCCTCTCCCACGCGCAAGACGCTGCTGCAGCGCGCCTTCGCCACGTCGGGCGGTGACGCGCCCAAGGCCGTCGACGGCGTGCGCATCAACCGCTACAGCGCCACCGTGACGCAGCCCAAGGCTCGTGGCGCCTCGCAGGCCATGCTGTACGCCACGGGCATGAGCGAGGAAGACATGGACAAGCCGCAGGTGGGCATCGCCTCCATGTGGTGGGAGGGCAACCCGTGCAACATGCACCTGCTGGACCTGGCCGGCGAGGTGAAGAAGGGCGTGAACGCCGCGGGCCTCGTGGGGCTGCGCTTCAACACGATCGGCGTGAGCGACGGCATCAGCATGGGCACGGACGGCATGAGCTACAGTCTGCAGTCGCGCGACCTGATCGCCGACTCGATCGAGACGGTGATGGGCGGCCAATGGTACGACGCCAACATTTGCATCCCCGGCTGCGACAAGAACATGCCTGGGTGCGTGATCGCCATGGCGCGCGTGAACC
>BSXT01002922.1:0-17783 GCA_030267785.1 Phytophthora fragariaefolia
CGCGCGTACGAGCCGCCTGTGGCGTTTGCTGTGCGAACTGTTGTCGAGGAGTCTGTGGTCGGTCTGTGTATGACAGCCGCCCTGTTGGTCCTGTAACGTGATGCATCACAAGGGCGGTTCGCACGAAACAGTGCAAGTACTGATCACTGTAGTCGACACATCCTTACAGTTGAGCTACATATTGCTCGGTTGTTCGAGCAGCTTTTCGGCAATGCTCGGTTGTTTTGGTATTTCGACTGGGATATCCGCTTTTCTTCCTGAACTCTGAGTGGCGACATCTGTCGACTCAAGCAGTGGAGGAGTTTGATAGGGTATCTAGATCGGTTGGTAAGGTCGATGAAGGTCTGCTGCAATCGTTGGCTGCAGCAAGAGGATGGAAGATGGTGCTGAGGAAAAACAACTTTATAAGACTAAGTACATGCGTTGTTGATAATGATCTGCTAATGGGCAGCCTGCACGGAGCAGTAGGAATCCTACGACTAGGATGGCAAAACATACAGATACGACGACGAAGAGACCTGCCAACTTGCAGGTTTTGCTTGTTGGTGGCAGTGCAGGAACCGTCACTTCCATAATGGCAGTCCCATTATTGCTTCGTGGAAAATGGATCAAGCGGCCTACTTGCGCTTGATCCATTCCACGACTCCCTCCACATTGTCATTTGGCCGGAGATCAAAGATGTCGCTACAGAGGCTATAACGGTAGCTGGAATATGCTTTTGAACACCCTGCATTTAAAGGTGCTGACGGGACGCCGGGGACCTAGCCCGTCTGGGGGCGCATCACAAACCGGTTTGAAGGAAATGGTGTACGGTATTAGATTCCCAATGGTGCACGCTGTTTCCTACGCTATTTTCGCTCAGAGCAGAAGAATTGCAGGGCATGTGCATCGCTTTTTACTCAGCAGGAACCGTACCATGGATGGCAAAAAATATATGGAAGAGTTTATTCGAAATATAAATATCTAAAAATATATTTTTTCAGTTTCTTTTTGTTACTGTACGATTTTTATGCATCAAACCCTGCTACATTGGATCTCCTGGAGCACTGTTTCTATCCGAATATAGGGCCTCATCCCATCGGGGGGCCCCGCATAAACCATCTGAAGCCGAAGTGCCCCTGAGGGGTACCACGGATTGGAGTTGCTGCTGATGCTGATGCTGATGGTTACGGATCCCTGCTAGAAAGCGACAGGGGAGCCAGAAAGTCCTTCGCTTCCCAACGCCGACCACACCGATCGAGATCAACACCCTCCCTTAGTTTATCCCCTCCATCAGCACGAGCCAGCGGAATGAAACAATAAGGTACCCCAGGGGGGGTGCTTAGCCGACCCTGCTTGTGGCAAATCTTACGTTGGGCAGGTCGAGTAAAACCTCTGGAAATCGATATCCCAATCAGTGCTTCATCCCCCTGCTGACAAAAATGTATGACCCACATACAGTCGCCCCCGCCAGATTTTCCCCCGCGATCAGCCATGTACCTTGCAGATATTGTACATTGGTGCTCAAGAATTGCTCCGGCTGTCAACACAATGTACTGACTTAGATGTATCTATGAGGGGAAATTTGTCGGAGCTAACAGTCGGTCCACACGCATTAAAGTAGAGGACAGTGTCGATAGAAACATACCGAGACAACCTTAGCAGAAGATATCTATTATCACAGCTTTGGAATGGACGTCGCAGGCTTACGAAGATACGCCAGAAACGATTAGGAATTGCTGGAGGCAGTCGGGCATTGTTAGCTCTGGTCATTCGACGCATGTCATGGCCAAGCATTCCTGTACTAACTCAATACATGCGCATCTATGTCAAACCTGTGCGAAACTTCAAACCTTGCAGTGTTTATTAACCCCACTGTGGTAAATCTGACGGGGACGACTGTACAAATCTTTGTTAATGATACCCTCTGTACTGAATAGTAATACGAGGAGGCCAAATATTTATACTTCGAGGTGCTTAACTATGGAAAATGATCATTTTGAGAACCCCGACCAAAGAAATATAACAGACACCTGATGCCCTGGGTCTTTTTCCTCACATCGGGAGACCCACTTGCCAGCACAGAATCCAGTTCTGGAAAGCGGTCTTGGCAGCCGGTCTTCGAGGCGAGCAGCTCAGTTGGAAGTGATTCTAGATGCTTATTTTGTTTGAGAATCTGGTTTATAGTAGCTTGCCCAGGTCGGCGTGGAAGCTTAACAGCATTATAGGCCCAATCGGAAAGCCCCGTCTGCGTAATCGACGGTTTTCCTCGCGGTGGTGGCGTATCTGCAACCACTGGACGTTTGTGAACGTGATACGGAACCGGGGGCATTTGGGTGGGGACTTCATCGCGAAGTTGATGTGAAATGAGCTCCGCCAGTCAATTTAAAAGCTATCGTACCAATAAACGAGCACAGCTCTCAGTTTCAATACCTCCGAGTAACAATAGAAAGTGGGTTCCCGGTGCTATTAATGTCGAGAGGTTTGTCTCTCCGTCCGCACTGATCAGTGGTTAGCCGATTGTCCGATACATAGGATACAAGAGTGTCTTAAACGATTCAAAAGGAAAAGCTTTTGTCTATTTTTTCTGGGGGGAAAAGCAACAAACTATTCACATATTTGTCCCTAACCGTACCGAACGCTGTTGGCAGTCTGCGGACATGTTTCACATCCCGCTTCATGCTGGCCCACCATTGGTGGGGTTTTCTCTTCCTGTGGTATTTCTTCAATAGGGTTCGGGTAGGACGCATCAACGGTCCGACTTGTTGTTCGTCGGAATTCCGTGCCATTCCGCGCGGCTTGGCGCACGCAGCACGCGACGCCACGGACTCGGCCGAGCGCAAGGCCCCGCCCGACCCAGCGCTTCCAGCGACTTTCCCCCGTAGCGACTTCCCCCCGGCCCGGGCCGTCGCAGCAGCAGCGATGGACGACGACGTGGACGACGACGTGGTCGTGGATCTGCAGCTGCCTCTGCCGCCGTGGAGGGCGCCCAAGTCGTCGGCGCGCGGCAGTGGCCAGCGAGCGGCCCGCGCGGACTGTACGTGGCCCTTCGTCTCCTTCGAGTCGGCCGTCGTGCTAACCCACTTGTGTGCCCTTGCACCCGGCCGCGTGGCCCGCAGTGGAGCGCTACTCGTGCGTGGCGGCGCCCTACGGCCCGGCCGACCCCGTGGCCAGCACGTACTTCCAGGTCGTCATCAGCAAGGCCAAGGCCCCCATCGTCTGCGGAGACGCCGGGCCCGTCAAGGGCAAGGCCATCTACGCCGACAAAGACCTGCCCAAGGCCACGAGGATCTGGACCGAGTCCCCGCTCGTGGCCATGCAGCACGAGCGCAACCGCAGCTTGTTGCAGTGCTGCCAGTTCTGCTACTTGCCATTGATGGGCGACGCGCAGCGCCAGTGGCAAGGAATCGTCTCGCGATACAACGCGCACGCGGCGAGGCAGTCGGCCAGGAGTGACGGCGGAACGACAACCACGACCACCGCACCCGATCTGCAACCTGTGGACGTAGACGCACTGGAGAAAGCACTGCGACTTCTACGCATCACGCCGCAGAGCAGCGGCATGTCAGGCCCGGCGGCCCAGTGCCCCTGCGGAGAAGTGTACTGCTCCAAGTTATGTCGCATGCGCGCACTGCACGAGTACCATGCGATCTTGTGCCCAAGGACTGACCCGTGCTCCGCCATGGGGGAGTTCCTTGAGCATACTCGGCGCACGAACGACATTTTTCAGCTCGCAGCGAAAGTCATCGCGCGAGTTCTGTCGCGGTATCTTGTCTGGCGCGACATCGTCAAGGCTCGTGAACCCATCGACATGTTTTACAAGAAACCGTGGTGGGAGGTTGTGGTCGTAGAGCACGACGGGCCTGTGTCCCCACACTATACAGCTCGCAACCGCGATGATACCTCAGGCCAAACCACAGCGAGTGGTAGCGACGAAACAAACAGCGATGGTGGAGGCAGCAGCAGCAGCAATGGTGGAGGCAGCAGCAGCAATCGTGGCAGATCGCCAAATAATGGTAACGACAAGCAAAACGCGGCTCCCTCAGCGGCCAATGGTAAAAATGCAGTCCAGAGACCTCGTCAAGGGCACGCAAACGAACTGAATGATGAACAGAAGCAAGATGGAGATTGGACAGGAGGCGCTGAAGCTTCAGCGTCTAGATCAACCAAGGCGCAGTGCTTGCAGGAGGTGCTGTCGATGACGCACCAGCTTCTTGTAGATGCGCTCGAGTGTAACCTCGTCCGCCTCGAGCGCGAGGGCCAGTTACGTGGCGTGACAGTGGAAGAAATCTGTCGCAGCTGTTCAAGCGTGCTGAGCTTCGAGTTCTTCACTGCTCAAATCGGCCTGTTTGAGATGAACAATATCAGCATGGAGGTAGATCACCCTTTTCATGCATTTATCGACATCCTGGACCCAGACGTTCGAAACGATCTAGCCGCCGAAGATCTGGGCCACAGTGGCGGCCAGACCAATGCGACGCCTAGATTACAGCCCCAGCTTAGTGCCGAGGACCAGCTTCTCATTTCTAGCGTGCGACGCGTGCTGCAATGGGAAGAGGAGCGATTACAGGTGTTACAAACACAGGAGCGCCTTGAAAGAAATGGCGGGAACTTTGACAGTGAATTTGATCCCGTAATGCCACTGGGGTACCCTAGTGTTGATGGTACAGCACTGTTCCCGATTATCTGCACAATGAACCACAGTTGCGACCCAAATTGTACAGTGATGTATACGAAGAACGGCGACGGGCATGTGGTGGCTATTCGAGATATCCAAAAAGGCGAGGAACTTTGTATTTGCTACATTGATATCGATATGGACGTTCGGATACGTGAGGCTAATCTGCGCGAGTACAAGTTCAAGTGCTTCTGCCCCCGATGCGTCCAGGAGAGACAACGTCAGAGACCGGAGCAACGATCGAGCTCTAACTCAGCGAAGCGAACAAGTTCTGCAGCACCCCAGATGGGAGGCCCTTTTGCGGGTGACGGCCAACCTCGACGCCCCGCGCAGTCGCAGCCATCGAAGAAATCAAAGAACAAAAACAGCAAGCAGGGCCAGGGACGTTAACACAGGTACGTGAACAGGGGCCCACTACTAAGGCCGCGACGATGAAAGATATCCATGCGTTAGATTCTAGTAGTACTGTATTTCTTTCTTGCGGGTTCAACTTCGCGACATTGTGCACGGAAGGCAAAGGCTTTCGAAAACAGTTAAAAGCAGCCACATCATTTCAATATCATGCCTTGAGTGTAATTGAATTCGATGGCGATAGATAGAGCTCGCCAACAATGGGGAAACTAATGCTGGGCGAACTATCGAACTCGGCCTTTTTAGACTGCCCTCAAAGCTGGTAAGTTGCTGCCACGCCAGAGATACCGTTGAACACGTACGTGTGATTGAGCGGCTCAAACTGGTGCGTGATAAGCTTGACAGCCTCCTGCGCCGCAACACCACCTATCAGAGCGGCCACATTATGCAACTCGACCTCGCACGAGCGAGTCATTTCCAGAGCATGGTCGCTCGTAATCCAGTCCGCCACGTCGCTACCAGCAGCCAACGCTTTGGCCTTCGACACGAGCCACGCGCCATCCTGCGTAGCTGAGTCATCGTCTGATCCTGGGTAGCGGTTGAACTCCGAGGCGAAGGCAGCCACAGCACGCAGCATGAAGTACCAGATCAACGGCGACTGCTCCTTGTCCTCGTCCTCTAGATCCACACTCGACAGGTCCACGTGCTTGTACTCCTGCGCGACACTGCGCGTTTCGAGCATGCCGATGCTTGGGGCGTTCTTGCAGAAAGCCGCAACAGCATCGAACGAAACACTGTCCTCAGGAAGCTTCAGGTCGCGCAACTTCGAGCGCAGGATCTCGTGCACTCTGGTCGCGTCTTCCTTCGCCTTGTTCACGTACAGCTCCTGCAGCGCCACGTACGCCTCCGTGGACGCCGTCATGTCCGGCACGACGCCGGTCACGGGCAGCAGGCCGTCGTTCTGCTGCACAAAGTCCGCCAGCGCGTGGGCTAGCAGCCAGAACTCGCGCGTGTCCTTGGTCTTCTCGAGCGCCTCGACCGAGGCCGTGTGCGCGGCCGCCGCGGCCAGCACGGGCGCGACCTCTTCCGGCACCTGCGGCGGCACGTACGCCTTGTAGGCGTTCTCGGCGGCCTCGACGAAGTTGAGCTCATGGCCCGGCGGGCCGCGCGCCATCTCCTGCAGCCTCTTCTTGAACGCGTCCTTCTCCGGGAACGTGGCCGGCGGGCGGCCGGCGTGGGCCTCCTTCCAGCGGTCCATGGCCTGCAGCAGCAGCACCACGAACGGCACGTGGGCGTGCTCGATGCCCGACAAGGCCGTCAGGTCCGAGAACCCCCGCGCGAACTGCTGCAGCGCCGGGAAGGGCCTGGCCAGCCGCAGCTCGTGGCGCGGTGGATCCAGCTTGGCGTCCGCGATGGCGTGCTGCGCCACCTGCAGCCGCAGCGAGCCCAGCAGGCCGCAGGCCGTGGCCAGCAGCAGCGGGATCCGCTTGGCCAGGCACAGCTCGGCCAGCCGGGCCGCGGCCCGCGCGTCCAGCTGCGTGGCCAGCACCAGGTCGAAGCCGTCCAGGAACTCGGGCTCGTCCTGCAGCACGCGCGCGGCGCTGGCGTGGCGGGCCGCGCCGGCCACGTCCGCGTTCATCTCGAGCAGCAGCTCGGCCACCGTCTCGGCGCGCGAGCGGCCCGCGGCCGCGGCCGTCACGAACAAGTTGCTCGAGGCGTCGGCCAGCGTCACGCGCGCGTCGTCCAGCACCGTGAAGCGCTGCACGCCCGGCAGCACCAAGTTCTTGAGCGCCTCGGCCCCCGTGGCGCCCGAGCCCACGAGCAGCACGTGGGTGCTGGCCAGGCGGCGCTGGCCCTCGGCCCCCCACAGCCGCAGCTGGCGGTCGTACTTGTCCCCCATGGCCGCGCGCGGCTTTCGTCGGATTCCTCGGGACGGGAAGTGACGGACGCCTGCCCTCCAGATAGTGCTGAGCGGGGAGGTGTCGCGGCGGATAGAGGGGCCAGACACGGGAAGTGCGAGGCCTGGGCGGTAGATGCAGTCCCGGTGAACCCCTGGATAGTCATATGCGGCAAGGAGGACAACGAGGTGCTGCCGCTTTGGTTCTTTTTACAGTGAACGTCCGAGTTGGTGGCACTTGGGAGGGTCACGACGTTCTACTAGCTGAGAGGCAAGGGCCAATGCAGGCCCCGAATGGCCAGAGCTAATCTTACAAATGGGACTGCTCGCAGCAGACTTGTTAGCCGGTGGCTCGGAGAGAGGTTCGCGTGTCGCGTCACGAGTGCCGACTTGGGGCCGGACTTTTTCGTCGCTTCGTTTGAGCTTCTTGCTGTGGGTGCTCGGGACTTGGCCTTGCGGGTAGTGGGGGCAGCCACAACGACGGCGTGGGGGCTGATGGTGACGAGGTGCTTGGCGAACATGGTGCGAGCAATGAATGAGCAGTGGAGGTCGCTGCCGCCTGCAGAGTCGAGTGCGAGTTACAGAATGCCGTGGCACGGACTCCGTCCGTGCCTTCTCCTTTTTGAGCGGCTCACTCAAAAAAGTCATGCTACACAGTCGATCCAGTATCATCGATAAAACCTGGGCAGAGCTCTCGGGCTGTGTATTCGTTGGAGGGTTGACGGCATTTGCTATAACATGCAACACGAGAGCAAACGACTTTTAAAAATGTTCCGTTTCCCGCTGGAGTCCTTCGTCGCATGCACGCAGGATACATGAATACACTCCGCGATTAGCTTGGTGTAGATTTTTTAATTTTTTGTTTGCAAGACCACCATAATCATTTATTTTTGCTTGGCAAACCAATACATGTAGTTTGGCAAATCGACCTGTAAGAAGTAAATTATTATTGGCAACTCAGAAGTGTTGACAACGAGCTGCTGTGAGCGATAGCTCGGATATATTTGTGATGTCCATGGTACAAATTGTTTTCTTATGTGGCCTAGGCTTAGACAGTTTGGCGAGGTGGAATGCGCACTTCACCCTTCTTGTTAGCACTGGTATCCTCGCTCTTGGCCCGTTGCTTTTCCGTGCTCTGGGGCGATGATGTTCGATTAGTTGTGGACGAGCTTCTCGACTTGGAGGCATCGTGTGAGGGGCTGACCATGACAGCGGCGTGCGGGGCGATGGTCACGAGGTGGTTGGAGAACATTCACCGAGTTCTTGGGGGGTTCGGGCGACTGCGAATCGGAAAATGGGAGGACAAAGACCTCAAGTCGAGGCCAAAGGCAGGGCAAGAAGCAGAGCCATGCAAGCAAAAATAGGGACGTGCAACTGGCAGCACGACTGCGAGTATCCAGTTGAGACCGACCGTTCCATCATCGCCTTGGTGGCCTGTATCACGCAGGAGCAGCCCAAGCGAAATCCTAATGAATGGACAAAACAGCTCGTTGAATCGAAGCCATCCATCCGCGCTCGCTTTGGGATGCATGGGTTAACTAACCTTCACACTCATGTGCATGCAGTCACTCGTCATGACCAAGTACTTCAAGTTTCTGGGGCTCGACTAAAATCCTTCGCGTGGTTTGCCGTGATGCCGGGCGTATTACGGCCGAGTATCCTGGCCGCGCCTTCCGTCGCATATACACATTTTCCCGATGGGACATGGCGGCAACGGAGAGCTGGGAATGCAGCGTGACAGGCTGTCACTGACAGCACAGCACACGTCGAGTACGGCGAATGTGGAGACCGATGCAACTAGCAAAACGGCAATGGCCACTCGATTTTAATCGCAGTAAGTCGCCGTTATGAACCCACTTCGCGCTGAACGTTCGTGGCCTGCACCGCGGCGAAAGGCGCCGCTAACCACGTGTCACTTAGTGGCGCCCACCTGCTCTGACTCAGAGCCTCTGAGCGATAAATGGCCCGGACGACCGAGAAGTCATGGGATAACTGACTGGCGGGCCGTTGACGCGCGATCTTTCCTCGACGGGTAGTTCAAGCGGTGCTCTCGACCATCGCCACACGGACGCGAGTGCATGTGCATGTAGCGTACACTGTACATGGAGCTGTGTGTGGACGTACATGTAGCGCCATGAGGTTGCAACGCGACAACCCACGCTGGATGATCCAGAGGATCCCCAACTGCAGCGAGCTCGCGCCCTGCGTGTCTCTCAAGCCTTCAACTTGGGCCGTTCAAATCACCGGCATGACACCGGCGCGAGCGAGTTACTGGGCGACGATGGCAGCAGAGCAGCCCCGTGCCGACCCCGATCGGGGCCAAACGTTGAGTCGTGAGCAACGCCGCCGGCTGTAGCCATCGCCCTGGCGCCACGCTGGACTTCCGCCGACCCAAGCGTCCAGACGACACACGAAAGCGCATCTTGAAGTTGGTCGGGCGCCGTCTCACTCCGCGATTCGCGCTCGTCCCCGCAAGCCCCCGCCCAGCCGCCACAATGTTCGCCAACCACTTTGTGACCATCGCCCCGCACGCCGCCGTCATGGTCGTGAGCCACAAGGACTTTGGCAGCCGGTCCCCGACCACATCAGGCATGGACGCCAAGAAGCTCCGGCGCGACAAGAGCGAGCGCCCCAATGCCAGCGCCAACAACGACAAGAAGGCACAACCCGAGGTGCGTGTCGCCTCCCGCCAGTGCTGAACCACGGCCACACTCGAGCTTTAGGCCCAGGAAGCCGCGCCGCCACCAACTACAACAACATTGGCAGTGAATGAGTGCCGACTGTATCATACGTTGACCCACGACGTTGATGGGGGGATGAGCGACACGACGCTACCTCAAGACCCCAAACAAGTGAGACCTTGGTCGTCATGGAGTTGCTTCAAAAGCGTAATGTGAATTAAAGTGTCGATTTATTCATTTATCATGGAGCTCAGGATCTTAAATGTAGTTGCTGCGCTTGCAGCGTCTTGAACATGTCGGGGACCGTTTGATCGCAGTTAATTTAGCTGAGCGAGTAGCCCGGGAGCGTGGCGCGTGGAGCGAAGGCAAAGGTGCCCGGCTCGTACGACTCGACATGCGAGGCCATCTGCGCGATGGAGCAGCACCCGCAGCAGCAGCTCAGGGCGGCGTCCTCCGCGTTCGACCCGGGAATGCTGAAGAGCGTGCGGATGCGCCAGCGCAGCCGCGTAAGGCAAAGCGCGGCAATGACCGAGCAAAGCCAGAAGAGGAACTCGAAGAAGTCGCTGTCGGCCACCACCGCAATAAGCGCAACCAGGTACAGGCCACCGAAGACGCCGAGCACGTGGTAGAATGGCATCAGGCCGATGCGAGCTGAAATTTGGGCAACCACAACAGCAGGGCAGCAGCAAGACATGATACCTGAACCACAGCAAACCATTAGCCGAAATCCGAACCGACCAGGTGAATCTCAGAAACGCGTACCATTAGGCACCATTGAGTCAGTGAAGCCGAAGATGCCAGTCTTCCAGCGACCCGTCACGATGCCATTGGAGTCGACTCCCTGGTTGTTCATGGCTTCACCTTCGTTGATGTTGACCGTCACGTCAGCTTCCTTTGTCGGCGGCTCGAACTGCATTGTTGCGGAGAAGCTTTAAAGGCTAGTTGGCTGTTGAATTCGGCGGAAATGTAGGAATGAGGTAACTTCTACTTCGTTTCAGCGTTTGGTTCTTGTGCAGCTTCAGGTTCTGACCGCCCAAGGATCAGCCTAACATTAGGCTGATAAACCTGCACAGCTCTGGCGCCAGCAACAACAGCGGTATTTCTGGCAGAAATTAAGGCACGGCATGTATCCTCGTCCTCTGGGCACTGCTATATCAATCTCAACGGCATCTGGCAACATGTTTCGATAGATAGAGCCGCAGCAGTAATCTACGCGGGCCAATTGAAGCGTAAGCGCAACATCACATCGCATAAGACGACTCAGAACTACCATGTTCCATCCACGGTACGCTTTGAAAATAGCGTTAAGCGCATTTACTTGCTGGATCAGCACCTCCAACATGTCGCTAGTCTAATGCTGGAAAATGCTGAAAGACTTACTACATGTCGAACACTGACCGGACCTTGCGGTTGCCACCTTCTTGAGCGAAGGAATCGTCCTCGCCATCACTGTCAGCGTCATCGCCATCGTCATCGTCATTGCCGAAGAAGTCTATCTCGTCGCCAAAACCCCCGTTTAGTGCTCCTACCCGTTGGCCAGACTCAAGGTCGACGGCTACGTGCATGTATCGCGTCTCATTCATTTTGTTCTCCATTGCATGCAACTTTCGGCGCAAATACAAGAAACTTGCCAGAATTACCACTGAGCAAAGTATTGTCGGCAGCACGGTTCGATAGAAGGTCGGGTGGGCTGCCTCCATACTTTTCGACACCACTGCCATAAGGAGAAATAGTTGCGCATCGAATGTACCATGGATCAGGACAGCAGGGAGAATCACCACTATCTTCGTGCGCCAGCGTCCTAGATCTGCCTTTGCAGCACTAGTGCCTCGTTGCTCCCTTCCACCCTGGCGATGAGCCAAAAGTCGCTCCGCCATACGCACGCCAGTGATGCCGCCGCAAATGCAGTGCAATGGTGTGCTTGAAATACTGCGCACAACTGCAGTCTCCATCTTATCACGGAACGAAGCAGCCGCAAGAGCGAAGCCCGTGTTCTCCATCACTGAAAACCCCAGCGCACCAGCTACGACAGCCAAAAAGACAACAAACACGTGGTTGGCATGCGGGCGGTGGTAGAACAATAGGCGACTCGGGTGGCACATCATTCCTCGCAGCGCGCCGTGGCGTTGCTGACGCTGCTTCAGCGCCGAGAACGCCGGCACAGATCCACTTTTGCCTTTACAGCAGCAGCACAGCTTGCGAACGCAGCAGCCGTGTCTAGAACTACCACAGCAGCACGTGCCCTGCACGAGCCAGTACTTCAAAAACTCCTCCACAAGCCCGGCGATGAGATACGCCCCGCCGAACACGAACAAGTAGTAGCCGACAGTCTTGTCGAGCTTCAGGTCCATCAGCATCTTGCCCAGCTTGGGGCTGTGCACTGGGCCGGCTTGGCCATCCCCTGGGGCGAAGAAAAACTTGAGCAGTTGGTTCTGGATGGACTGCCGCTGGTCAAAGAAGCACAGAGCGGCCAGCATCGGCCCCAGCGTGACTTGGCCCACGACGGCCAGCACTGGGGTGAGCACGGCCCCGCCCAGGAACGTCCGCAGAAGTTGCTCGATCTCTCGGTCTCTGCTCAGCATTAAATTTTACCATCAAATCGTCAGTTTGACGCCGTTAAAGCCTGGAATTGCACGGGCGTCGGGGCCGTACGTGACGCCGTGGTGCTGCTGCTGCCGGAGGACCCAACAGAAGAAGAGAATCACGGGCAGAGACAGCGCGAATAGCACCGGCAGCGCTTGGATCTGGCCTATAATCTGCTTTGTATTAAAATAAAAAACAAATAAAAACACAAAACAAATCATGACACGGATTTGATCAGGTTGCACGTTTCCCGTGAGGTTACGCGGGTTTACGCGCGCTGCTGCGCCGGAGGGTTACGCACCGCCAGGAAGAGCGCGAAGACCACGAGGGCCGCCACGAACTGCCGCCGGCTGCAGCGCTGCAGCCTCGCGAGCTGCGCCATCCCGTCCGGTCCACGCGGCGTCGAGCAGTTGATGCGCTGGTGGGACTGAGAATGAGGTGTGGTGAACACCAGAGAACTACGGAACAGCTTAATCATGTATTTATGATCTTGGGGAGGTCAACTTCAACCTTGAAGTAGAAGGTACAGACAGACAAGGGGAGACCACAACGACAGGGACCACTGGCCACCATTCCACGGTACACACTTAAGTGTCCACCAAGTGGAGACAAGTGGAGACCATGACAAGACCACAGGCCATTCATTACACTTAAGTCTGCACTGCTATTGAGGGTTCTACGTCGGGGCTCTACTGCTTCTCGCAGCCCGAGTCGTCGGCCGTGCAGAGCTGGCAGATCTGCGACCGGTACGAGCGCTTGCAGCCGAACTCGGACGAGGCGCAGAGCGGACTGTTCTCGTAGCACGGCGGGTTCAGCGCCGTGAGCTCGGCCACGGTGGGCAGCGAGCGCATGACGCCGCCGTCGCTCGTCGCGGGGTTCGAAGACACCAGCGAGTCGTACGCGGACACGAGCTTCTCCACGCGCTCGGCGTTGGCGTCGCTGTCGCCCGGGTTAGCCCAGAACTCGAGGCCCTCCACCAGCGTCACGACGCTGTTCAGCAGGCTCGTGAGCAGCGAAGTCACGCTCGACAAGATCGAGACACTGAACTCGATGCCGCCATCCTCGCAGAACTCGTAGTAGTCGGCGTACTTGGCGCCGGTCTTCGGGTTGACCATCGACGTGATGCCCACGACGTCGTCCAGCAGGATGTAGCCCAGGATCTCGTACGAGAACGTGCAGGTCACTCCATCGGGCTCCACGCCCAGAGGGCACATACCGCCAGCGTACTTTTCACGGCACTCATCGGTCTTGTCGTCCCAAAGCTCCTGAGGGCAGCTGTTGGGGAACGAGTACCAGTAGTTGTGCGGGTACGGCGCAATGGCCTCGTTGTCTTGCAGCGTGCCACCGACACAGAAGCCCAGGTCGGGCTGGCCATCAGCACCAACGTACTGATTGCACACATCCGGGAAAGATCCGTCTGAGGTGGGGTCACACTGACCGCCGTCCATAGGCATGAACGGGCAGTGCTCGACAGCGAAGTCGTACTCGTTCGTGGCGTTGGCATAGTACTCCATGGCCGCGGTAGGCTGCGCAAACGTGAACTGGTAAAACACGACGTACTTGATGTTGTTCTTGCGCTCACAACCCACGATCACAGACGCGTTGATGCACTCGGCCTGAACGTACTTGAGAGCGCCCTCAACGGAGGCCATGTTGACGGTGTCAAGTACGGCGCGGTACTTCTCATCGAACGTATCATAGTAAGCTGACACGAAACGCTGATGCTCTTCGTTCCACTCCGGCATGTCACCCTGCACGCGGACGCCCAGAGCTGTAACCTTCGTAAAAGACGAAGATGCAGACGAAGATGCAGAAGCTGAAGCTGAAGCTGAAGCCGAAGCCGAAGCCGAAGCCGAAGCCGAAGCCGAAGCCGAAGCCGAAGCCGAAGCCGAAGCCGAAGCCGAAGCCGAAGCCGAAGCCGAAGCCGAAGCCGAAGCCGAAGCCGAAGTCGAAGCCGAAGCCGAAGCCGAAGCTGAAGTCGAACTGGAAGCGGACGATACCTTAGCCTGCGAAGAAGATGTAGACGAAGCAGAGGCTGCGGCTGACGCATCAGAGGAAGCTGACGCAGTGGTCGACCTTGCGGAAGATCCTGAGGCCGATACTGACGTTTGCTGAATCGGGGTCGAGGAACCCGAAGCGGAAGACTGCGTCGGAGTCGAGTCAGCCGAAGATGCCGAGGCGGAAGTCGAGGCCTGCTGGATAGGAGCCGAGGACCCTGAAGTCGATGCTTGCTGAACCGGACTGGATGATCCCGAGGAACCTGAAGCTTCAGTCGACGTTTGCTGAGCCGGAGTCGAAGAACCCGAGGCGGCAGTGGACGTCTGCTGAATAGGAGTAGAGGAACCCGAGGAACCTGATGCTTCAGTCGACGTTTGCTGAGCCGGAGTCGAAGAACCTGAGGCGGCAGTGGACGTCTGCTGAATCGGAGTAGAGGAACCTGAAGCTTCGGTCGACGTTTGCTGAATCGGAGTGGAGGAACCCGAGGTTGAAGCCGCAATCGACGTCTGCTGGACTGGAGTGGAGGAGCCCGAGGTCGAAGTAGCAGTCGACGACTGCTGAACTGGAGTGACATCCCCAGAGGAACCCGAAGCCGCAGTTGAAGTCTGCTGGATAGAAGTGGGGCCCGAGGTCGAAGCAGCCGAGGCAGCAGTCGACGTTTGCTGAACTGGAGTATTGTCTCCAGAACCCGAAGCTGTAGTCGATGTTTGCTGGATCGGTGTCGAAGAACCCGAGGCTGAAGCAGCTGAAGCAGCAGTCGACGTTTGCTGAGCCGGAGTCGTATTCGCAGAGGAACCGGAGGCCGAGGTCGACGTCTGCTGGACCGGAGTCGAGTAGCCCGACGATGAAGACTGCGAAGCAGCCGAGGCAGAAGTCGTCGTTTGCTGAACTGGAGTAGAAGGGCCCGACGACGAAGACTGGGTAGTGGAGCCCGCCGAAGCAGCAGAAGTCGAGCCCGACGTCTGCTGAACGGGTGTGGAATCAATGGATGATCCGGCAGCGGACGGCGACACCGGGGCAACCGTAGGGGTGGAGGCTTGCGAGCCCACGTTGCTGTCGACAGGGCCATCCTGTCCTGCGTTGCTGCCGCTAGAGCCGGTGGCCTGGGAGCCGTTCACGCTGCCATTCACCACCCCCTTCTTACCAGTCTGGTCGTTGCTGCCGGCAACGTCAGAGCCGTGGGTGTAGCTGGAGCCACTCGAGGACGCTCCGTAAGAAGAGTCCACGGACGGCGACAAGGCTCCCTTGCCGTTCGAGCTGCCGTTGTAGCCTCCCTTCGACGCGCCATTGCCGTCAACGTCCCGCTCCACTGAAGTGGTGGCATCGCCAGGGTTGACTCCGCCCTTGGCGGCCGAGTTGGCGCTGTCAACCGCGCTTCCCTGGTCGTCGCCGTTGCTGCCCTGGATCGGCGAGTCACCGTCACTTTGCCCGGGGTTGGCCTCGCTTCCCGCAGAGCTGGGACTGTCGATGGACGTGTAGTCTCCATAGCCCGACTCGGAAGTCTGCGTGGCATCACTTCCAGCAGCGCTGGGACTGTCCACAGACGTGTAGTCTCCGTAGCCCGAGCTGGAGGCCTGCGTGGCGTCACTGCCCCCTGTGGAGCTGGGGGTGGCGGGCGTCTCGGAGCTGTAGCTGTCGCCTGTGTCCGCGAACCCCGGGCCGGTCTCGCAGACGACGCCCTTGGCGTCCACGACGGCTGCGGTGACGGCCAGCGCCGCGCAGACGGCGAGCCCGAGATTGAAGACCTTCATCGCTCAGTCGCTCGCAGGCTCCAGCGCAAGAGCGGAAGTGAACTCGCCGCCGTTGCAAACTTGGTCCAGTGCGTGAGTGCCTGCTCTCCATCTGTCGCCGCGGAGCGCAGCTTGGGCGCGGGTGGGGCGTCGTAGAAGAGGTGCGGGATGACCAGGCACCACAGAGCGGGCATTCGGACCGCAGCGAAGGTGTCAGAGACTGGAGTCGCTCGCTCGAGTTTCGATGGCTCGCAGCACAGCGACCACCTGGACGTGCCCGCTCGCTCTATGGAGCTCTGACTCGACCCAGCTGATCTATCCACATGTACATGTACTGTACTGTACATGTACATGTACCTACATGAACGTACCGGTACTGACGCGAACGACGGCACTTTCTGTCAGACAGTGTCTGACTGCGGGGGGGGGGGCCGACCTGCGGTTCCCGTCGCGACGTTGCGCGGCCGTCAAACGCGGCGGTGGCCATCAACTTCCGTTTGCTCTTCTCAAAGCGATGGCGTGCTGACGCAGTAAAGCTGGCTCGCGCTCGGCACGCACTGCTGGGTGCTGATCTAGCAGTGCCGGCGTCCGTGGCGTGGCTAATATCAGAGAACTACATGTACATGTACTCGGCAGGGCGGCCAGCTGGGGCTGTGAGCGCATGGCGACTTCTACAGGCCCCGGCATGCTGAATCGTCGGCCCCAGCTGCCGAGACGTGAAGCGCTTGATACTGTATCACACGCGCCTGACATAGTTGGCATCAATTGCATCGCTGTCTCAGGTCGGCCCGAGCCACACAAGGCCCGGGGTGCATTGCGACTTTGGCGCGGGACAGTGGCTCCAGGCGAAGCGGACGTGCGGATACGACGGATGGAAGCGCAAGGTGGCGACTGCCGGAGAGAGCATAAAGCTGCTCTTCGCAGAGGCGACAGGAGTGCCCAGGATGTTGAGGGCTTCGCAAGTTGCGGCTCAGCAATTCGTCGTCATGTTGAAGTCCTGGCTCTACGGTATCCAGTGACCGAGGTGGGACGTGATGGACATGAGTGGACACGTAGTCTTCCCGCGGGAGGAGGTTACGTGTCCTAGGCCGGGGTCCGGCAGTCTGACATTCCTCACTGGGGAGCACGTATCCTCACAATGCTCTCAAGTTGGATTGCGCCTAGGTTGAAGAGAGCTATATCCAATGCTGCAGGGACAGTTCTAACTGTACCGGTGGAACAGTTTTAGACTACCATTGTGCCGTTGGACGACTTGGACGGCACAATTGCTAGGCGCTTTCAGACGATACAGTAATGTGCGTCAATAAGGAACGCGTCGCAACTAATATCCTTACATACATTATATACCTTATTGACGCACATTACTGTAGTATCTTCTATCGTCACGATACACGGAGAGACACACTGGCAGTGAGTGACCCCCGACGTGGTCGCCGCATGCGACACCGCCCGGTACAGTGAGACCCCCCGTTTTCGCGGAGGGTGGACCATAAAAAGGTTGAGAGGCTAATAAGGTATGTGGATCTGCCGTTTTCGGCGAATCTCGGGATTTCGTTGTACTTGCGCTTGTTCTTGAGGGTGCCCCGAACGGTGGATTTGCCCCCGAACTTGCAGTCTTGAATTTGGTAGTTGTCCAAGCGGCGAGGCGTTTGTGGGACCACGATGGCTCAGCGTGAGCCTGCAGACAAAGCTCGCATTTTTGTGCTAATGCCAGCGTAGTATAGTAGGATGGGCGACGCACCATTGTAGTGCTCGGAAACATATAAAAGGTATGTCTTTGTATCAAAGGATCTATCTTGGAGGAAGTGTCATCCCTTCCCTAGTAGAGATGTGCACCCCACTTGCGCATTTCAGCGTATCCCGCAGGCTATCCTCCGAATGTGCGG
>BSXT01002923.1:0-15851 GCA_030267785.1 Phytophthora fragariaefolia
TTTTGTTCTTTGGTCGCCGCGTCATTTTTGCTAATATGACGGACGGAGGACATTTTGGCGCGCAACCGAAACGGTTGGCGCGCAGGGACATAGACTTTTTACGTCTGTAAGAAGTCACCGACTGTTTATGCATTTAATACTAGAGATGAACTTTTTACATGTGTAGCACTGGATCCGTGTTATACGGTAATATGCAGTTCATTCTACTGTACCGTGTAGTCATTGTTTGCGGGCTCGCCGTGGCTCTGCCCGGTGTTTGCTTCGCCGGCTGGTATCGCCTCCGCTTTAGAAACGGCCGTATGCTGCCTGGGCTTGTGGACGCCGGTCCCGGCCCCGCAGGATGCAGGCGAAGGTGAACACCATCAGCGCGCCAGCACACACGAGAATGCTGCCGATGCCCAGCCACAGGGTATACTTTTCCACGAGATTCAGAAATTCCGTGCGACACTCGGAGTACGGGGCCTCGCCGGTGGAGCTGTTGGTGCTCCCCGACGCGAGGAAGGCTCCGCACCATACCAGGACGTCGGCGGTGGGCTCGCACCGCTCGTTGGTCCAGTCGACCAAAGACGAGAAGTTGTTGAACTGCCGTGCCTGGTCGCAGCCGTCGCAGACGTCCGAGAGCGCGCTGAAATCGCTCAGGTAATCATCGCACAGCGCGTTGACACCACCTGTCATGTTCTCGAAGAGCGACGTGATGGACGAATCGAGCGTCGGCACGAACATGGTGAGGGCGTCCATGACCGAGGCCTCGTTACAAATGTACTCGCCCTGCGCGTAGCAATAGACCTTGTCAAAATCTTCTTTCACGGACTCCTCCGAGCTGCTGGCGGGGTACGTCGTGTCCTCCCAGCTTTCTGCGCGATGCCTTAGTATGAAGGCTGCCACCGCGACGACCACAAACATGATGAAGACAAGGAGCATGACAGTCGCATACACACACAGTCCGAAGCGCCAACGACATAACGCAGCGATAGAACCCAGCACTGCCAGACCGATTGTTACGGCCCCGATGACGATGATTGCTGTGATGATACCGTCAATCGGGGACCAGTATCCTTGGATCACCTCCACCCAGCCCGTGTGCCGCAAGTATATTCCAACCCACAGGACCAGCGCGCCACCCAGCGCGAGAACGCAATTAATTGCGATCAGGATCAGCTCGCTCATGCACTTTGCCATGCACGAACAGAGCCCCATGTCGTCTTGCTTTGAGTCGGCGTTATGGGGTGAGTTGTCCAGTTCTTGAATAAAGTCGAAATGACATGGTCTGCACGCATCCGAGTTTCGTGGGTGCTCAGTGTAAGCCATCAATCGCTTTCGAGACAATTTTCGAGCGACAGCCAACAACGCCACCAGCGTTTCAGCACGCAAGTCTTAGTTATGGCGCCGGGAGCACAATAAGGATGAACGAACCAAGCAATACTCAAGCAGTTATGCTACTGGAAAATCGTGGTAGTGCGCTTCTTGGACCTACTACCTGAACTTCAGGTCTTTACACCCTGAATACAGTACATCTTACTTCGGTTTGGATGGTCCAACAAGCTCGCACTTATATCGATCGATACTTGTGAGCGAGTGGACCTGGAACGGCATACGCCCAAGAGTGTAGCTGTTATCCGTGTGCCAGATATTCCAGCGTATGGGTGTTTCGCGTGGTTGTTTTAGGCAATCCATTGACTTTACATGTAGAAGGCAAAGCTGCATACACCATTATACATTGCTGATGCGTTATTAGCTCGGAATCTATCTCCACTACTCATGGTACGCCACATAGACGTCATACATGTCGTGGCGCCGCAAGTAGCACGACATTATAATCACCGCCACCGAGCCGATAACGACGATAACGCTTCCGATCGCCAGGTACAGCGAGTAGTTGCTGACAAGATCGAGGAATGCGTTGCGGCAGTGGGTATACGGTGCTGTCCCCGTGGTGATGTTTGCTGCGCTGCCATCGAGGAAGAATTCTCCGCACCACGACAAGGTGCTGGAGACGCGAGGACACTCGTTGTTTGACCACTCGAGCACCGACGAAAAGTGCTGGAACTCGCGAGCCTTATCACATCCATTGCAGACGTCCGTTAGATCCTCGTACTCGCTCAAGTAGTCGTTGCAGAGTGTGTTGACACCGCCAGTCATGTTCTCAAAGAGCGCCGTGACCGTTGAGTTGAGGTCGGGAGCGAACATGCTCAGCGCGTCGGCCACGGACCCTTCGTTGCAGATGTACACTCCTTGCGCGTAGCAGTAGACCTGGTCAAAGTCATCCTTGATGTCGCTCTCGCTGCTGCTGGCCGGGTACGTATCGTCCTCCCAGTCGGAGAACATGTTCCAGAGCAGGAAGGCGCAGACACCCACCAGGGCGAAGAGAAGCAGCACCAGCAGCACGAAGACCATGTAGTAGCAGAGCCCCGCTCTCCAGCGACACAGCGCCGCGATCGTGCCGAGCAGCGCCATGCCCATGACGACGCTGGCCACGACGATGAGCGTCGTGGCGAGTCCGTTGATGGGCGACCAGTAGGCCTGCACGACCTCCACCCAGCCCGTGTGACGCACGAACACGGCCACGTAGAGCACGAGGCCGCCGCCCAGCGCCAGGAAGACATTGATGGTGATGAGCAGCAGCGCGCTCACGCAGCGAGCAAACCAGTCCAGGCAGCCCATGGCGCCCGTTCCGACGGGCTCGACAAGGCTCAACAAGGGAATTCAGGGCCGCCGTGGCGTCTACATTTTCGAGTCAGCGCACGGGGTCTGTTGAACTTGATGTGGCATCAGTTTTCAGAGGTAAGTCGAAGCGCGTCACGAATGACCTGCTGACTGTGGTGCGGCACCACAGTCAGGCTGACTGTCAGCAGGTGAGGGCCCTTCAGTGGCGGTGCCGATTTGGCCCCGCTCACTCAATCCCAGGAAGGAGGTGAGTGTAATCTATCGGCGCCGAATGCATCTGGGCTACAGAGGTCGTCTGCGCCACACGATGGTGCTGCATGGACGTTCGCGGAGTGCTGGCTCGCTTGCTCCGAACATCGCGAGAGAACAGGCAAACCCTACGCTTCAACGACGCTGCGTTTGTTCACTCGCGAGTGCGCTCGATCTGTCTCCTTCGGTGGTATCGTCTTCCAACGCGATCAGCTAGAACTTATAGTGCTGTACACGAACTACGGCATTGCCTCGAGTGCTGCAGTGAAGCACCGTAGCCTCATGTACATGTAGGTGAAGTTTCCGCCGCTGTCAAGGGCCTTGACTCAAAGGCATGTTATCCATCCCAAGTGTCCAGGTACTGTACTTGTATTAAAACATGTACCGGTACAACATGTCCAGGTCTCTCCTCACGTAGGTTCGTATCAGATGGCATCGGCCATCAGGCCAATGATTCGTTCAAATTAAGTCATATATTTCCTATGATTGGTTGAATATCAAAATATGGCCGATTACCCTGCGATTTTGCTGCCTGCAGATCCAGCTGTGGATCCAGCTGGGATTGACAGACCAGGCTCAGTGACTTTACTTGAGAAAAATCACTCTCGCATTGGCACCACTCAGGACAACGTTTGACCGACTTGAATTAGCTGGAGGACCATGGCGCGTATGACTACCGCGGGCGTGCTCATGGTGCTGGTGAACATCGGCTTCCTGGTGGCCGGTGCGCTGCTGCTGCGCTTCAACTCGAAGCTCGAGAGCAGCGGCTGGGCAGACGCGCTCACAGACACGGACTACGAGTCCGCGGCCACCACGGCCACCACTATGCTGCGCTTCCTAGGTATCGGTGCCATTACGTTGGCCGTGATCGGCATCGTGGGCGCCATCGTGCAGAACCGCGTGCTGCTACTGCTGTACTCAGTCGTGATGATCATCGCCATGTCGGCATTTGGCGTGCTCGCTGGCACGGCGTTCACATTCAAGACCAAGATGAAGGACTGGGAGGCGGCTACCTTCCCTGCGGAGGACCAGGAGACCAAGCTGGCGGAGACATTTAACCAGGTGTACTGCTACGCGGAGGGCTACTACTACTGCAACAATGCCACGGCGCAGGAGACCTACGAGACCTTCTTCCCGAATGCCTCGACCGCGCTCGTGAGCCTGCTGCCCAACACAACTGGCATTGTGTCCATTTGCAGCGAGCTTCAGGGGTCTGTGGACGGGCTGTCCACGGTGTGCGATGCGTGCAACATGTCGACCACGTACGCCAAATACGACAAAGTTTTGACCTGGGCCAACGACAAGTGCCCGCGCAACAACGTGACCGGTACCTGGTGCGCCTCGTTCCTCTCGACTGGCACTGCTGGCGAGATCTACAATGGCTCACCGTACGGCCACTGCCGCAACATCTTCCTCGACGTGGCCATCGACTGGAGCGGCACACTGGCGACTGCTGGGCTTTTGGTGGCCATAGCAGCAGCGGCCATTGTGGCGATGGCGTGTTTCGCGCGCCGCTCCAAGAACTACTCTTATGATGAGACGGAGCGACTCACCAAGGCGTAAGGAAAGCATACTGTAAGCCACCAATGTTCAAAGTAATGTACTAAACGCGTTGCAGCGCTTCGTCAGGAAATGAAGTTGTAGGATGTACAGTATCTTCGGTATTATACTGTAGTACTTCACGTATCTAATTCGCATTCTCATTTGCGTGGCTGAGGCAGCTCTGTTTGATTAGAAATATTTCTGAATTGTCCTAAAAGGTATTGTTTCTCTATCCGAAATATTCGGTTACACAATGTGTACACTAAAACCAGTCGCGTTGGCTGGCTGGCAAACACCGCGCCGCGCCCAGTTGCAGCATTTCCACGAGCTCCCGGCCGCGTCGCGCACAGGTTCCGAGACTCCCCAGCGTTTGCAGCGACCATGGCGACCAGCGGCGAGTTCAAGCGCCTGGTGCTGAAGCAGTTCCCGACTGCTACCGAGGTGGAGACGGCTGAGACCACGTACTGGAAGAAGTTCCACACGCCGCAGGAGCTGCAGCAGGTCGGGCCTGTGACGCACATCGACGTCTCGCCTGTGGCGCCGCACCAGGTGGCCATTACGTCCTCTACACGCATCCACCTCTACAGCACCACCACCAACGAGATCGTCAAGACTTTCAGCCGCTTCCGCGACGTCGTGTACTCCGGCACCTTCCGCTCGGACGGCAAACTGTTGGTGGCCGGCGGAGAGGCGCCCTATGTGCAGGTGCTGGACATCAATACGCGTGCAATTCTGCGGTCTTTCAAGGGCCACTCGGCTTCTATCCGCAGCACACGCTTCTCGGCGGACAACGTTCACGTGATTTCGTGCTCTGATGACAAGACGGCCCGGTACTGGGACCTGCCTACGGGTAAGCCCCTCGCTTTGCTGGGCGAGCATAGTGACTACGTGCGCTCATCGGCAGCCAACCCGTCGTCGCACAATGTCTGGGCCACGGGCTCATACGACCACACTGTCAAGCTTTGGGATCTGCGTATGTCCGACCAGACTGTGTCGAACAGCACCATGAGTCTGGACCACGGCGCTCCTGTCGAAACGTGTATGATTATGCCGGGTGGCAGTCTGCTGCTCTCGGCTGGTGGCAACTCGATCAAGGTGTGGGACATTCTCAGCGGCGGGCGTCTGCTTCACTCGTTCTCGAGTCACCAGAAGACCATTACGAGCCTGGGTCTGGATGGCAGCGGTACGCGTCTGATGTCGGGATCGCTGGATGGTCACCTTAAGATTTACGACTTGAAGACATACGAGCTTGCACACGGATTCAAGTACAAGAGCGGCTTGCTGGCTTTCGGCATGTCGCCGTCGAACTCGCACCTTCTTGTTGGTACTGTGGATGGCACTCTTGCTGTTCGTCGGCGCACTGTGAAGAGGGCAGAGCAAAATGACGCCAAGAACCGTCAAGCAATCATTCGTGGTGGCAGCTACAAGTACTTCCTACGGGGCAAGAACGCGCAGCCGGCGCCGGCTGATTACACTGTGGCTACCACTCGCCACAAGCGTATCCAGCCTTACGATCGTGCCCTGCGAAAGTTTGACTATAAGAAGGCGCTGAACGAGGCCTTGGACACGCGTTCTCCCGTTGTTGTGGCTAGCATGCTGGAGGAGCTGCGGCTTCGTGTCGGACTCAAGCGTGCTTTGGGCGGACGCGACGAAGAATCATTGGAGCCTCTGCTGGCGTTCCTCATCAAATACGTGACGGACCCCAAGTACGCCTCGCTCCTCATCCACGTGTGCACCATTGTGTGCGACCTGTACGCCCCGAAGCTCAGCCAGTCCATGCTTATCGACAGTTTGTTCGTGAAGTTGCGCGAGAAGCTTAACGAGGAGCTGCGCGTGCAAAAGCAGGTACTGGGCGTTGTGGGCATGATGGACTCGGTCATGGCTGCTCAGTCGAACGGCACCGTTGGTGTGGACGCCAGCAGTTAGATTAGATGACAAATACGATGCTGACGGCTCCCCGTTTTATAGATTTCCATTTGTGTTCACAGCAGCTCCCAGTCGTTTGCGTATTTTGTGGTGGTCACGCAAATGTATTTTCCAATGAAGAATAGAGGCTTGACGGTGAAATTCAAAGGTAGAATGTGCAAAAGGGCACGCCCGTCCATTCACATACAGTGCACGCACGGTGTATGCCACCTCGATTCGAGTCATTTCCTTCATGGTCCTTCGCTATTCGCTAGCCCCGTCCTCCCAGCTCCTTTAACAACAAATCTATCTAGAAAGGGTGTGGATGACCTTGAGGACGTCCTCGAACTCGATGTTCTCCTGGACCTTCTTGGCCTGCATCTGGTTGTCCTCGTTGGGGTTGATCTGGATCAGGTTGTCCGCAACAGTCCACTTCTCAGCTGAATTAACAACAAGGTAAAAAAAAACGAAATCATTTAAGATGCAGCTTCAACATGTAGGATTGCACTGCCACGTACCAGCGACGATGTCAGCGACCTCCTTGTCAGAGACGTTGAGCTTGGCCTTGAAGACCTTCGTGGAGATGGCGCTGTGGCTGTGGCTGATGGCAGTGAGGATGTACGCGCGCACCGACTCGAGGTAGCCCGGCACCTTCTCGGCGAAAGCCACGCTCTCCTTCCAGAAGTCCTCGAACAGGCACGACTGCAGAAGGAATCCCGCGTGCAGCACCGCCGTCACGTTGGCGTCCTATATAACCATAACAATGACCGTTAATAAAACGATCAAAGGCAATAATTCCTCTGCCGAATCGAGTCTGTGGCTGGGAGTGTGCCGCACCTCGCGGATGTTCTCCGGGACCATGGTGGAGGCGCCCGTGAAGAAGGTGGAGGGCAGCGCCATGACGCCCTTGACCAGCACGGTGGCCACATTCTCGGCGTTGGCCGTGGCCGGGTACACCTGGTACAGCTTAAGCAGCGCCAGGTTGGCGTCGACGTCCACGGTCTTGCCCTTGACCTGCTCGGCCAGGTACGTCTCCAGGACCTTGACGCTGGCCTGCTCGCAGAAGCCACGGCCGTTGTGCACGGCCTGCAGCTGCTGCTGCGTGGCCGAGGCGCTCTGCGCCGCCACGAAGTCCACGGTCGTCTGCTGCTGGAAGGCCGGCATGCTTGCTAAGCTCTTCGGCGCTGCTGTAATGCTCCCCTCCCGGTCGATTGGTTGGGGGGCATCGAATATGCGGTTCCGCAGGTTCACGATCGGCATAGGCGGGGAATGTGGTGTGGCAGAACCTCAACCCTAGCCCGGTCCGCATCTAAACATTACAGCCAATCGCCGCGCTCGCACCGCTAAAAATAGACTCGTCACATGGCTGCACACGTTACAGGTTCAACCGTGCGGTCGCTTTTCGGATCTCGAGAGCTGCTGGTCGAGGGCCCATGGATGGCAGCAGCGAGCTGTGTCGGTCGCTGCACGCGCCCATGGCCAAGCCATCGGCGCCATCAACGTCGCGCTCGCCCCTGCGATCCAACCAGGACGACGAGCACGACGTCACCAGCGGCAGTCGCTGCATGCACGCCAAGTTGTCGGACAGCTGCCGCACCGCAAAGCGGAAGACGATGCAGCGTTCAACATCGCGCACGCTCGCGGCCCCCGATCCTCGCCACGAAGCAGAAGCCGCGGAAACGCCGACGACCGCGCTGGGCCGCTCCAAATCCGTCGTGGTGCTTCGACGCTGCGAAGACCTGAACGTGCGCACGGGCGGCTTCCAGAAGATCGAGGAGGCCGCGCATCGACTGGATATTCGCCGCCAGCGCAGCGCCAACAATCCCACCAACGAGCTCAGCTGCCGAAAGACGGCGGGCGGCCGGTCTCAGGAAAACGACCAACTTTAACGCGACTTGATTTTCGTATGTACACCAGTGTCACACAACTTTCCACGCTTTGCACCCCGCCGTCAGCACGCACTTTGTAGTGTATCGGCGGGACATCGCGACGATGGCGAGCAAGAGCGGGGACGTGACGGACGAGGACGACCTGGATGTGGATGTGGACGCCCAGGCGCGCCTGCGCGCCGTGACGCTGGGCATGAAGCGCCAGGCGGACGAGCTGCTGCTCGCCAACCAGCTCGACAAGGCGCTCACGCTGTACCGGGAGCTGCTCATGCACCTCACGCGCTCGCAGGTGGCGCTGCTGCGGCAGAAGGAGCTGGTGGTCTCCTGCCACATGAACGCGCTGGCGGCGCTCAGCAAGGCCAAGCGCTGGACCGCCGTCGTGTCCGAGGCGGCCGAAACCTTCGCCGTGCTCGCGGAGCTCAAGGAGGCCCAGGGGGCCGGGGAGCTGCCGCGCGGCGAGCAGCAGAGGGAGAGCCACGTGCTCGCGCGCGCGCACTACTTCCGCGGCTTCGCCTACATGAAGCTGGGCACCTTGCTGCCGGCACAGCAGGACTTCCGACGAGCGATGGAGCTCAACCCGGAGGACGAGGATGTCCAGAACGACTACAAGGAGCTGCAGACGGCTCTGCAGGCCGAGCAGAGGGTCAAGCAGTTCCTTGCGACTTCCATGAAGTTCTTCCAAGCGGGCAACTACAAGTCGGCGGTGGAGGCCTGTGTGAGCGCGCTGAGAGAGAGCCAACAGCTGAAGAAGACGGAGCTCACGGGGTTGATCCATGGGAATCTGGCGGCGATCTACGTGAAGGTGAAGGATGACGCCAAAGCCATTGAGCACTACAAGCGCACCATGCTGCTGACTCGTTGTGGTGGCAACCCGACACCTGCGCAAAACGAAAGGATGTTTGATATCCTGGATAGTCTTGCAGGGTGCTATTCTCGCAAGCGAGACTACAGCTCCGCGCTGTCAGTGATTGAAGACCAGGTGAAGCTGTTCCCGCTTTGCCCCGACCGGAAAGATCGCGAGGCAATGATGTTTCTGAATGCTGGGCGTATTTGCTACACTATGGGAAGATGCCCTCAGGCTGAGGAGCACCTGGAGAAGGGATACAACGCGGCGAACATGGTATCGAGTCAATTGGATGTCGCACTGAATTGTGCGTTCTGGCTAAGCAAGGCCTACTTAAAAAACAACAAAGCGGAAAAGGCCATGGAGACTCTGAATGCCACTATTTCATTGGCCGAGAAGGATACTGATAAAACGCTTATGGAAGACTTACTGGAGAAGCTCATGCTGGCAAGACTGGATGTACTCGACCCAGAAGTGAACAATTTGGCACGTGAAGACTCTGCCTTCAGTGGTCCTCTCCGGGAAAAACAGCTTTGGCAGACTCTTGAATATTTTGAGGGTAAGCGTCATATTTATGGCCACGTACGAGCTGCAGAAGTTCTCGTGTCCTTTTTGCAAGCAAAGGGGGGCATCGAAACCAATGAAGGCCAATCTAAACTTATGCGAGCGCTAGCACTGGTTGATTGTGTAAATATTGGGAAGCTTTCCACGTCGGAAGCCTCAACTTTTATGAGGCTTGCTCTGTTCAAGATGGATCTAATGATAAGTCTCGGTTCTGATAGCCAACAGCAAGTGAGAGCTTTGCTTGTGAAGCTGTTGCGGGATCTGGAGCTTCCGGGTGGCGCGGATCCGTGTTGTCGACAGCAACTACGTGCGAAAGCCGTATCCAGACTCGTGAATCTTATTGAGGGCAGCAACGATGACGAGTTCGACGAGGATGACCGCAAACTCCTTGAGAATACAGCTGACGTGCTTCGCGACAGCAAAATCGCGAGCAAACCAGAATCGAAAACTTCATTAGCAGTGCTGCTGGCAATGATTGCGCGCTGGAAGGCTGCGCGTGGTGATATCGTTGGGACTGAAGAAGTTCTGGAGGAAAGTGTGGTGCTTCTACGCGATGCTGCCGAGTCGGATAATCGTTTATGCGAATCGCTGATTGGACTTTGCGTCGTACAAATCAGACTCGGGATGATCGACGAGGCCATAAAAGTTATGGAAGAGATCGAGACGTTCCCGATGGCACAAGGGTCAAACGAGTTCGGGGTCATTAAAGACCGGCTAAATGCTGCCGCTGCCGCAGAAGCTCTTAATCAGGAGCAGAAGAAGACCAAGCGCACCGAGAAGCCTTCTGTGTTTGAAAAGCAGGAGTTCATTGCTGGGGACAGTGGTTTGTTTTGTGGAATCGGCCAAGTGTGGTGGGCGCGATGGTGCGGTCCGCTTTTCGCCTGCATAGCTGCGGTCGCAATATCGATGCTGTTTGCTTAAGCAGTGTTCTCGGAGAATGTGGACCGAGTTATGAATTGTAGGATAGGATCGAGGAGCGTGGGCGTTGAGTCCAAACTCGTATTTTGCTGCTTATGCATTAAATAGTTGTCTTGTCCTGTTATCTTTTTTTAAGGTGGCCATTATGCTACAATTGCGAATTGTGCTAATAAAAAGCTGTAACCATCGCAGTGCTATACTTCAAGTATAACAGTACGATGTACATGCACAAGAAGTGCGGCTACGAGCGCACCCCAGACGAAATCCACCTCAGCGAAGGCGTTCCGCACTGCTGGATGTCAAGTCCTCCAGCTCGTAAGCTGCGAGCAGGGTTCGATAGTAATCTACTCGTTATTAGCGTTAGTACTAATAGTAGTCATAAACTATTAGTACTAAAACTATTATGCGAAAGGGCTGGCGTTAGTTCAATTAATCAATTTAGTCGTGAAGTTTTCAGAATAGTTAGTACAAACGTACTACTTCTACTAATTTCCAGAACGATCTTGGACCTTCGAAGGACAGCTCAATGGTTGGTTGTCCTGTAGCCACCAGTATCCGGTTAGCTGACATAGCCCCCTTTGACAAATTTTTCGATTTTCATGACACCGATCACTTTAATGAAGTGCACTAAAGTCGATTGCTGTACGAATATGTGCATTTGTAGCCAACACGCTCGTCATCACTGTAGCTACTAGCTACACAATGGAGCCGATCTGTCTAAACGGCACAATAGACGTAATCGTCATGCACACTAACTACATACGTTAGATTTGTAGCAGTGCTTGCTTGTGTCAAAAAGCATTTCCCCGGTACCGAAAAATCCTAGGAGCTGATCCAAATATCTGACCCGCAGTGATCAACCTAGCCCATCCCGACGTGGGCAAAACCCCGACGCAATCGTTCACTATCCCGGCCATGGCTGCGCATCAGACACCTGAATGTTGCAAGGTCTGGAGTGCAGGCTTTTCCATCGGTTGAAAAAAGTTTGGTTCGGTTGAAGTTGCTGTACAATAATCCAAGAACGTGTTTTCTCCATAGGATTTCCGAAGTGAGTTCGCTGCATACGCGTACAAATAACAAGCGTGCACACCATGAGTTCGTACAGCGTCACAATCGAGCTGAACTTGATCGCATAAAGGCGAGTAAACGAGGAATGTGGTAGGTTTATTTTAGTACTAATAGTAGCGATAGTTAGTTTCAGTACTAAGCATGCACAGGTGAATTAGTAGAGATGTACTAAATTTCAAAACGTGAGGTGACCGTTGTTAGTCTTACAGTGTCGTACTAAAGGTGCGAAACCCTCACTACTATCGAACCCTGAGCGCACGACCCCCACAAACGATTCCCCACGTTGGGCAGTCGTCCTCATGTTAACCCCAGCCTCCAGTGGGAATGCTCACCAAAAGCAATAAGCTAGATGGCTCTCCAGTAAGACAAGCCCACTGTTTAGAACGTTTCAATTTTAGAAATGACAAGAAAACGTAAGGACTTTAGATTTGTATACAGTTTGTGTGAGGGTGAGTTGCGCAAGATAAGCCCACATTTGGCACATAAAGGGGAGTGATTTAGGACACCTGTGTTATCATTTAACAGATGTGCCGCCCCAGCCAAACTCCCCATTCCGGATTTTTCCCTGTCGAGCACACATACCTCGACCCCGTCTTCGCCCACGAAGACCACGCTACCGCCGCCGCTCAGCCCTCTCCCGGAATGCTGAGATTTAGCCCTTGTTCTATTGATTTGTTCAGAAATGAACATTTCTCCCCCCCAACCTATAAATGTAAGACAGCCGACCATATTATCGTCTATTCCAGCATCGATTCTGACTTAGAGGCGTTCAGCCATAATCCTACAGATGGTAGCTTGGCGGCACTAGCTTTTCAGCTAACCGCAGTTACCAATTATCTGAACCAACGGTTCCTCTCGTTACAAGTCAGCCTACTCTCCACCGTCAGCACTTGACAGACAGCGGAGTGCGTTGCAATTGTATGATGTTGGGTGTCTTCTGGGCTGTTCAGCTGAAAAGCTAGTGCCGCCAAGCTACCATCTGTAGGATTATGGCTGAACGCCTCTAAGAGAATTTTAAGCTAGAGGTGTCAGAAAAGTTACCACAGGGATAACTGGCTTGTGGCGGCCAAGCGTCCAGACAGACAGCGGAGTGCGTTGCAATTGTATGATGTTGGGTGCCCAGAAGACACCTATCGCTATTCGCGGCACATCGGGAAAGAAAACTAAATCACTCAGGTTTTGTATATTTTTGATAAATAGGCCCACCATGTACGACCACTCATACCATAGTGACCAGATCGGTTCGGCCTACGCCTCAAAGACGTTTCTTCCAGCTCACACGCCAGTCCGCCCACCTAGCCTACGCCATGCTGACACCCTACCAGTACCACATCGAGAGCGCTGGCCTCTATGACTTCTCCAAGGTAATGGAGGTCACATGTGGCGAAGAGGCCACCGTTCTCTGGTGCATGGAGGTGGGGCTAATTGACAGAGTCAAGCTTTGCTCAGCGTGTGGCTCCAGCATGAAGCCATCGTTCGCGCGAAAGCGTTGGCGGTGCTCCCGCCGTGCCGCGCATGCCTCGAGAAAGGAGCTTTCTCGAGGCATGCTTACAAGCTCGTTTTTAACGACTCGAAGCTTAAGCTACACAGGGCGGTGCGGTTGCTGCTGGCGTGGTGCATGCGGCTCTCTCAAGTGCAAGCAAGCGAGATGGCGGGCGTGTGTTCTGCTAAAAGCTGAATTCAAGGTAATGCTGCTACCAGTTTGTTTAGTGTTTCTCTAAGTTGCGCTAATGTTGCTTGAATGGCGCTAACCAGATTGGCGGCGAGGGACATATCGTGGAAATTGATGAGACTAGCCTTGCTAAGAAGCGCAAATACAACCGAGGTCGTTATTACCAAGATTTCTGGCTATTCGGCGGGGTGGAGCGTGGCACTGGTCGGTGGTTTGGGCGTATCGTGTACGACAAGCGCACGAAGCAAACGTTGTTGCTGATCATCAAGAATTTATCAAACCACGGTACGTATTTGTGTGATCCATATATTTTGATCTCTTGCTAACATCTATTTTTTCGTAGAACTAAAATCATGTCCGACATGTTCGCTACTTATGTGTGTGATCGTGAAAACAAGCAGCACACGCTGGAAAACAACCGCATGTTGTTGAGTATGCACTATACCCACAGCTGGGTAAATCATACTCTTAATTTTGTGGACCCCATGACTGGGACACACACGAATACGATTGAGGGGCTCTGGGAAACTCGAATTAAACGACACATTAAGAGCATGCGTGGTATGACAAAAGAACGACTAGATTCCTACCTAGATGAGTATATGTGGCGGTCGTGGTTTTTCCCGCCTAATGCCGCCATAAGTCAATACCTAGGAGGCCTTGTTGTAGCTATCATCAGAAATGAATAAAATCAATAAACGTTTTCTTGTCATTTCTAAATTTGAAACGTTCTAAACAGTGGGCTTGTTTTACTGGAGAGCCAGCTAGATTCACTACGCTCCTGCTTTGTTAGTTTCAACAGCGAGCTTCTTGTCTCAAGTGTGCCACATAATCGTGTGGTATACACAATTTTCATGCTGACACTAAATGGGAGCATTTGCATCCATTTACACCCCTAATAATAGGGGGGTCAAAATTAGAAGATGGCACTAAAAATATCACCATGCTGGCGCTGCCAAAATGACCAGGTGCTCAGCAAAATACATATATAAGCTGGCCACCATTTGCCCTGACCATCATTGCGAACTTCGTTCGAAAATTCTAGACTAAAGGGAAATGTGCTGTTGCGGAGGGCGACTGTTCGAGAAATGGTCGGTTATTTCGAAAATAGTCAACCTAAACAGGTGAACCATTTCTAGAAATGTTATGACCACCGGACATTAAAAATATGGTGGTAATTTCAAGCATAAAATCACCACTAAAAACCTAACTTTGACCCCCCCTAATAGAGCTATTATTAGGGTTGTAAAACGGGCCAAAATCTGTCATGTCTTGTCTTTGTTGTGTGCCATCGAGCGTATCGTTCTCAGCGTTGGCCATCAGCTCTCGCTGCTTCTTCTTCAACAACCATTTCGACTTCTTACTGATCGTCGGCTGGAAGGTCAGCTTCGGAGGCAAAGGAGGAGCCTTGCGAGGTTTGAACATGCGGCCTGCTAGCTCCGTGTCTAGCTTCCCGCTTCGAATGAGCGCGGCGTAGATCTATCCGCTCAAGTACATATTTCGTTAGACTTGCGTTACCTTTACCTAGCACAACTAATGCATGTTCCTCACCTTTTCGGACTTGGCATTGATTTGCGGTGTGAACGTTGTCTCCTTTTCCTCCTTGGCCTTTTCAATTGCTGCACGAGCTTGCTGTCGCTGCTTTTTCCCCTCTTGGTAGCAATGATATCATCAAGAGAGCGCTTCATCAGCTCTTTCTTACGCTGAATAGCGAACGACGCATTCATCTTGGAATACATCGCCATGAATCGCAGACATGCTTGAGTATGACGAATGACATCAACAGGAGATGCGGGACCTTCGGCTGCAGTGCCGGAGCGTGCTACACTCTGAGCGAAGTGCGGCACAAACATGTGCAACTGGCAGTACCACAGGATACTGCGTCATCAAGTCTAGGGGCATCTACTCAAGTTCAAGGAGGTCAATGGCGGCAGAGGTCAGGCGCCACGAAGGTAAGACACTGGACGAACTCAAGGGCTGCGTGCAAGCAGGAGGCAGAGCAGCTTTGCGTAACTGATTCAAATTCACTTTTCAATTCACCTTCTTCCCTTTAAGTGCCTCTCAGCTTCCTATCAATTCGACATCCAGCTTCGGCGGTCTTTGGAGGACTGGATTCACGTTCAGCACTCATGACGCAGTTGTCAGATCGACTCGTGTTGCCATGACTGCAAATACAGGGAGTTTTCACGCTTTCCTGAAGGTCAAGTGCTCTATCACGGGTCAACACTTCCTCTCGTTGCTTTTCCAGTCGCGCTCGTTGTTGTCGCTTCTTGGCCAAGAGAGCTGCCTGTCGCTCGGCAAAACTTGGGAATTGACTGGTCAGCAATCGACTTTTGTTGTTCATGGTAGGAGCGAAGCGAAACTCGTTGTTCTCCTGCGTCTCCGATTCTCGTCTTTTGGCTGTAAGTCTACGAGCCTTCTTCTCCTCGAAGATGCGGAAGCGATTTGTCATTTGCACCACCCGCTGAGGTGACAGCGATGGAGCTCTACTCGGCTCTTTGGAAAAGGTATCTAGGAGTGCACGTTGAGCATCTTG
>BSXT01002924.1:0-24321 GCA_030267785.1 Phytophthora fragariaefolia
CGCAGCCATGGGCGAGGCCAACCATTACGCACCCCAGCGGCCCGCCGGCCAGCCAGTCAGCGGGAAGCTGCTACCTACTCACGAGTGAGACCATGTGCGATAGTCGAGCCGCACACGCTGGCTGAGTGAGTGGGTGGGTGGATGGGTGCTACATGACGCGCGCACCTCAAAGTATCTGCTGCGAGTGGCTTGGGTACGCCATGCAATTCGGGACGTCTCACGCGGAGAGGTGCCAACGTCCCAGCTTGGACGTGAGCTCCTCCTCGCGATCTTTCGGACCGGCTCGCGCGGACCGGCTAGTTGAAGTGGTTGAAGTATCCCGCAGAGGGACGACAGGCGCAGCGCTCCTCCGCGGGACAATGCAGTCGTCAGCGCTGCGGTTTTCGTCGCCTTCTGCGTGTTCACCGCGTGCGCGGGTGTCTCAATGCGAACTCTGTTGGCGAGTGTTTCGTAGGCATGAGTGAACGATTGTTGTTTTTTTAGCGTTATTCCCACCTTAACGACTTTGCCTTTACTCAGTTTTGGGTGTTGTGTTAACTTGCTTGGTTACAGATCGCCGTCGCGACGCCTACCACCCCCGCGGGCATTCTTGTAAATTCTCGCCCAGGTTTCAGCCTTGTCGCGGTCTCCGGGTGTAACGGAGCTGAAGTTGAGCTGCTTTAGGTTCGGGAAGGACGCGACGACGTAGTTGCGGTAGTGCTTCTTCTCTTCCAGAGGGTTCCCGTGTAGAGTGATGGAGTGCAAACGCGGCAGCCACTTTGCCAGTGCATCCACGTCTGAGTATTTACTCAGCAGATTGCCATGCAGGTGCAGCGTGAACAACTCTGGATATGCCGAGAAGACATCAGGTGGAATAGTGTCGAGCTCGTTTCCTGATAGATCTAGCCACTGCAGCATCCCTGGATAGTCGAACACAGCCCGTAGCGCGTCGTGCATGTCATCCAGATTAGCTATCTTATTGTTGTTCACACGAAGCGACACCGGCATCTGCCGCTTTTTGGTCGTTCGCTCAGAACCGGCTGGTAAGACTGATGCTTCTAGACGAGCAGCAGTATCAATGCTAGTTGGAGAGCCGAACTCGTCGCTTCCACCTGGCGGTGTTCCTAGGCTACCAGTAGGCTGGGTTTTCTTCGTGCCGCTCACCGGGTCGTGCTGCTGCATTTCTATCAGACCAGCCACTAAGTAAGCACGGGCATTATGATTTCGATGTCACAGCTTGACAAAGGAACTACAAACCTGAGAGCGTTGCGAGCCCCATGAAAGAATAATCCAGAGGCACTGTCGTAGCCTGGCATCGAGGCTTGCTCGCTTTCTTGTGGAGAGCCATACCAGTAGAAGCCGACGGTGGAGACGCCATGATCACGATTGACGGATGATTTTCTTCTACGAGATGGCTTGATATCACAAAAAGGAAAGCAACGCTAACCATTGCTGCACACAGCCTGAAAATAGTGTCCCCATTCCTTACTACCTTATTCCGCTCTCTATCTTCGGGACCCGTCTGAAATAGATGGACTGCACTAGTTGATGTGGTGCCGATTGGTGTTGAGCAGAAGCTGAACCACTCGGAAAGCCCCTCGTATAGCAGAGCCCATTGACTTATACTCGTCAACGTGGAAAACTCGGCCATCCTCGTTGTCTGGCTCCGTAGTTGTTGGTGGAAGAACGGCGTAGCCAGCACTTCGAAAATTGTAGTAGCGTGAAAAAAACTTGCTCGCGCCGACGTCCTGCACGCCGCGTTCAAAACGCTTTTGCACCATTTGGACCTTTGCCAGTCGCGAAAAGAATGACTCGCTTTCGGTGGTGTTCAAGCTGCCACTACCCACATTCTCGAGCAGAACAACAGACAGTTCAAGCAGCGGATCTGCCAAGCGCGCAGTAGCAAAGCTCAGCAATTCTTGGTCGGATTTCGCCAATACTTCGGCTTGTTGTGCGACGGCTGCAGCACAAGCGCACCAAAATCCACCATTCCCAGGGAGGACGTACCCTGAGCGCAGCACATTGCGTAGTCGACAGATCATTTTGCGTGTGTCATTTCGTAATTCCGATGCTAGAGACCGTATTGGGCCTTGAACAACGATAGAAACATGTGGCTGATGCTCGACGTTGGATAACATAACCTGTAAGAAAAACGATTCCACCTCTTCGTAGTCGTCATCGTCTTCTTGAACTTTAGTCGCGGATATATCAAGCACTTTCAGCTCGAGATGCTCGCGACCTATCGCACTGGGCAGAAGTTCATCCCATGAATCAATAATTTCAGCCCCACTTATCTCGGCAAGTTGCCGCAGTGACTTGTATGATGATACTGGGATGCATAGCGGAGCATCTTGAGTTGCGGCAGATGCATCTATCGTCTGCACACCAATCTCGCCGTGAATAAAAACGACTTGGACAGAATAATTACATGAAACATCAGCTAACGCGAGATCTCCAGCAAGGGCTACCACGCCTCCATCGATGACAATCATGTTGCCAGCGGTGGTTAAACACCAGCTTCGCAAGCTGGAATGAAGTGAAGATTTCGCAGTCAGCAGCAGTACGCCTTCAAGCACGCGAGAGCTAATTGCTGATGTAACACCTCCAAGCACAACGTGCATTGTAACGAGATCTTCAAGTGCCACGTGTTCGTCGCCACAAAATGCAATTGGGTCTAGCGTGGAGACCGCCTTCACAGCCAAGGACGTCGCAGCGGACCCCTCGCTGCTTTTCAGGAGGATGCACGGTTTTAATAGCGAGAATACATAGTATTGGGTTTCAACGCAGCTACGAGAACTCACATTTTTGAAAGCAGCAGGCCCAAAGCTGCTAGCTGGTGAAACCACATCAACGTCCCAATGGATGAAATGACTTCATCTGTTGGCACCCGCATTAATTTGGCCGTCTAAGCAAGAAAAACAACTCACTCCAGGTTATTCACGTCGCAACTGCACCACCGCAAAAACGAACAGCATCAACGAGGTCACCGACATCAAGACATGACAGCTCCACACCAGACAAAGCCTGCTGGATGATATCACTAGATAGATCAAAGCAACCTGTGAGACTGTTATTCAGGTTGGCCGTAGTGCCAGCGTCTTACACCGGCAGACTACGACGCTGAAGCTCAAGAACTGCTTCCGCTAGAACACCACATAAGTTAAGCATCGTCGTACAGCCCTGTGCCGTTATAACATCAGTATGAAAACCCGACTCTCATCGAAGGCGGCTCAGTTTCGCACCGTGCCGAACGTTCTCCGTTGCTGATCCAAAGCTTGCTGCAAAATAGCAGTGCCTGCATTTTGACTCTGCAAGGTGCTCGCTACCGTGTACGCGTCCGCTGAAAACAGCGTCCGCTCGAGCGCATCTAAAGCATCGACAGTAAGTGGCGTGCTGTTCAGCAAAGGATCATTGCTGCCCGCCTGCCTGTTATCTGCTTGCGCAGCTTGTTGGGGCCATAGAGCGATCGCACGGTACGTGCCACGCCCGCGACAGCTTGCAGCAGCACCACACTCTCCTCCATTGCGATTTTGCGTGTCAACAGTCGCAGGCAGCTTCAACTTGGTATCTGCTTGCTGAAGTTCGTTTAGTTCAATCTTTTCTGCGCAAAGCACCGGTACGAACGTGCCCCCCCCCCTCTTGTTGTTTAGCGCAGTGCCGTCGAGGCATCTTGAATCTGCTGAACAGAATAAATAAACGCATGACTGAGTAGATATTCATGCAATCGGTAGATCCTGCGAATGCATATTATCTTCCGTGCTAAAGACATGCAACCACTGTTCAGAAAGCAACTTCTGCGCATTGTTGCGCTGGTGCGCGAATATCCAGGATGTTCTCAGTGGCTCCCATTGTTAGGCGGTGCACACCGAAGGCGAGCTCGATGTTGAGATTCATCTTTGGCGTAAAATTATTGGATGTAGGGGGCAGACAGCTCGCAAGTAAAGTCTCTACTGTGTCTGTTAGAAGCGGACAGAGGCCAAACTCGTCGCCGCCGTGACTGTCTTCATAGCTGAGAGCTCATAACTCAGGAAATGCTCCACGCGGAAATACATGTAGACGTCATGCTCAGTGATCTTCATAACAACCTCGGATAGCTTTCGCTTCTGCATCGCTTTGCTTTCGTCTGTAACGGAAGTTGAAGATCAGGCTCGCCAGAATCTTGACTTTATTGTGTCGAAAACTTCCTTGAGGGGATTGAGGAACGGAAAGTATTCGGGAAGAAACTCAAAGACGAGATATCTGGTGACGGCTTTGCCTAAACCCTGGACGACAGGATCGAGGCGCAGTTGCGCGACAACTGAATCTCGCTTGAACTCAAAGAAAATGTGTTCATTGGCGCAACAGGCAAGTACATACCTCCAATATGCAGGATTTTCTTGCTGTGCGGCTTGCACGAATTTGTTCTCAGACATGCCTTTATTTATTCTTTAATGTATTAGTAATTTCAAGGCGCCTCGACGGTGCTGAATTGTGGATGGTTGAACATGTTGTCGCACTTCGTATCATGGATAAAGCAGTTTTCTCGTCATTCTTCCTCCATTTTCAATAAAAAGTAACTTCGGTAAGATGGATGAAGTAAACAATACATGTAACCAACTGTTTTGTATTACTCTAATTAAAAATGAAGGTAACGGAGAAACAATACAGGGAGAAAATGAAACGCTAAACGCTAAAAATTTGCCAACACTTACGTTTGGACACCTATCCACAGTATCCTTGCATGGCATCAGTTTGAAATACTACAGTGGTGTAACATCTTCGCCACCCTCAGTAGTGCGCACAGTGATCCACGTAGAGAATGCCGCCTCCTAAAATCTCACTGCCTACCCCTTCTGGCTGTGCACCACTGTTAGCCACCAACCTCACTACTACAGTATGGCGGTGCTGAACCAACATGTTATCGTCTAGACAAGTGGGGTGACATTGCTAAAAATACGTTTCTGGTACATTTCCCGCGAAATGTTGAACTTTTTTTTAGATGCATTCCCAGCGAAAACATTTCTTTTTCTTCTTCTTAGGAGTCTTTCCCTTGAGCTCGCGCAATTAATCCTGGTAACCTTTCTCTTCTGGAACTTTTCAGCTTGAACGAACTGTTGCAGAGGACCTCCATTGTATGTGTTCAGGGCCACCAGCATTTGGGTAATGCCCAACCCCTCAGCTTCTTTCGTAACGCTTCGATATACGTTTGAGCGTGGAGAACCGGTCTTCGGGGTTATCCTCCGTGAGAAATATAAGTCAAGACAAACGAAAAACCAGAACCAGATATAATACATACTCGAAGATCTAAATGGTGTTCGTGTTTGCGCAGCCAAAATATACCTGCGCTAGGCTCAGCTTAGCTACAGTAGTTGGCGCCATTGTCCGGAGCTTGCTTATTTTAAAATCTTCTTCACTGTTTCACTCGAATATGGCGCGATTTGACTGTATATTAGACCGCTTGTCGAGTTGAGTGAAAAATACGAATAACCGGGATAACCCGGCGGGTCGGTGTAGGGTCCCAATGGAAAAATTGATAGATGTCGGCCGATTTGGCTTATCCTGAGAATCCAAGCCCATGGAGCAGGGTTTTATCTTTTTCGGAATAGACGCACAAGCGGGATTTAATGCATCCATACCGCACCTTAGTTTCCCTAAGGGAATTTATCCCATTTGCTTATTGATTTTGTATTCATCGGGTCCACATACAAGACCAAGTCAAACATGCCGCGTCGGACATCCGGAAGCCGCCTGCCGAAGCTGTTGTAGCTGAGCTACAGGAGCGTACTCTCCGACTTGACAGTGGAGAACGGTACATACAGACACAAGACAAGCTCTTTCACATTGGCAACAGGCTCAAGAAAAAGCGCCGACTAGCTCAGGCGAAGTACAGAGCGGAGCAGCAACAACGCAATTCCTCCTCTTTGTCCGACCTGGGGATGCGAGCGAAGAGGCGCTCACGCACTCAGTCAAGCAGGGTCTAGCTGAAGCCGAGATCCACGATATAGGGGGGCTGTATGCATCTGCTTTGATATTGCTTTTTCCGGAAATGATTATTCTACTTGGTAGAAACGTAACTTTCCAATCAAGTTTTTTTTCCTTCGCAGACTGCCTGGTCGCCCGTGGGCCATACCGGCCTCTGCTCAGTACAACATGCAGTTCGGTAGTTATCCCATAGTTGATTTAGAACAAACCAACTCGACATGCGACCTATTGTTCTAATGAATGTGTTTCTCTAGAAGTGAGCATTAGTAACATGGCTGCATATGAATGTCCTCCAAGGTGCATTGTGTACAACAAGCATCGACGATATCTCCGATCGGATCGTCCTGTTAAAAGCCCTGGATAAAAACCAGAAAACAGCAATGAGAACCCACTTCACGTACTACTACTACGTACCCTTCTACAAAATTTCAGATTTTGTTTGGATACCGTACCTAAACCAAGCATTCGAGTTCGACGGTTGTGATGAGCTTTAGGACGAAAGCATCACCGAAGTCGGCCTGCAGCACTCTGCACTACATGACGCCCGGCGTACTTAATAGCTAGGAAAGCTAGTAGAGTAGGTTCAACGTTGAAATAATAATAGTGGTATATGTGTCCAAGTGCATGTGTACATGTACTCATCAAGCAGGGCTTGTTGTTACTGCTCGCCCGTTATCTTGCTTTGCTCACTGAGCTATCAAGTTTCGAGCAAACATCCGAACAAACCCTTGTCGAAGCATCCGCTACACTCCGTTGTAACGTGCTACAAAGTCACCCACGCCTGGGATAATCGCCTGTGTCTCCGGGTCAATCTTGCTGTCGATTCCACTCGTGATGATGTGCACACCTGAATTTATTACACGCCCGAATACATGTGAGACCACGGACAGAAACCCGCCTTCAGGAGCGATATATTTACCTGGATAGCGATCACAGATGGCAACGAGGCTGTCCGTCGAGCACAGGATACTAAGCAGAGTGATGCTGCTCTCCTGAACGCGCAGACTGCATAGCGTCTCGATGGCCCTGCATTCGCCACCACCCGTGTTCACCATCGGGCTGAAGAGCAGCACTTTGCACTGTACAATGTCGCTCGGCAAGTCCATTTGGTCCAACCGCCACGAACTACGTCCCTGTTGACCCCTCTCCAATGCGACGTGAATGGATCCCTGCCGCGCGTCGGGCTCCATTTGGTGGAATAGCACCAGGAAGGGGAACCCTTCGGCGCCGACGGCCACGCCGCAAAACTCGTCAGTTTGCTGCAGCCCAGGCGTCACGTATCCCGTGGAGGTTGTCATTTCAACCACCCGAGAGCCGACGGTGGCAAGTGCCTCCTCCAGAAGCAGCCTACAAGCAAGTCGCAACATGTTAGCTGGGCCAGTGCGTAGGGCTGCGCCGCCGTTGCTCTCACGTCATCAGTCTGCCGGCGGTGCGCCGGAAGGCCGGCGGCTCCGTTCTTCTGTCCCGGAGCGTCGTCATGAGCAGCAGCACGGGGCTGGAGCGGATCTCGCGCACCATCAGGTCCTCGCCCAGCGGCACGGCGAAGTTCTCGGCCCGGTCGATCTCCTGCGCCTGCGTGATGAGCTGGTCGAAGCGCGCGACGATCTCGTTGCGGTTCTTCTTGATGTGGCAGATGGCCGCGCGCGTGACGCCGTACTCGCGCGCCAGCGTCGCCTGCTTCTCGCCGTTGTCAATGCGCTTGATGATGCGGTGGCGCTGCGTGTCGCTCAGGTAGCGCGCGCGCCGCTTGGGCTTGTGCTCGCTGCCGTCGCTCCGGGCCAGCTGCAGCTGCTCGTCCTCGTTCGAGGTGGTCATTTGACTGTCCTGGCCAGCGGCACCGTTGGACGAGACGCTCGAGGGCGTCGAGTTGTCGGAAGGTGCTCGTTGCATGCTGCAGTGCACTTCGGTGCTGTTTTGTCGCTCAATGACCACCGAATGTCTCGTTAGGACCGACCGCGCTCTCGTTTTCCGAGACGTAGAACTGAAATGCTAAGCAGGACTTACGCCGTGACGGTTGCCAAGACCGTGGCTGGGCCAACGGACCCGTACACTGGAAGCAAACGAAGCAGCCTGAACTGGACTGCAGATGCGCTGGCGACAAAAATACGCGCCCTGGGGGTGAATCTTTCAGGTTTTTGGAAAACTTTCTTCGGCCTCGAGCCTGCCGGGCTTCGGCCGAGGTCACTGCGCCAGTGACGAATGCCTCCCTCGCGGATCGAGAGGAGCCTTGGTGTTGCCTCTGGTGACGAATAGAAGCTCGTACGCATTTTTGCCTCCGCGACACTGTTGACTAGTTGTTTTATTTTGTTTTTGCTTCCGCGACCAGAGCGCCGTACTTCACCCTGAACCCCGCGTTTACTGCGAGTGAGCGGCGAAGTGGCGGGTGCGTGACAGTGGAACTGCAATCCTTGCTGTAACGCCCGGTGCAAACCTCTGCTCGCCCGTTCTTACGAATTGCGAATTCTCAGATGACAAACCCGAACTCGTTCCCGATAAACTCCTTGGGCCGCCAGAGGCTTAGCGACGCTGCCATCGGCGATGTCGTGTAGCGCGTACGAGCTACATCGTCGGTGTCATCAACTGTCCATACTCTATGTAGTGCTACTACTAGTATAATACATGTACATGTACGTAGCTCTCTTCTCTTCCAACAAAAGAGCCAGCCTGCCAAATGAGCCCGATTTACGCTACTGTAGGTGTACATGTACATGTACATGTAGCGGAGGTTTCATGGGGCCTCTCCAGTGTTTCTTTGTCGCGATAGCTCCAGCGCTCGTCTCTGGCACTAAAGGTGCAAGTCAGGAAGGGCACATCTCCCCAAAATGAATACAGCACATGTACCTCCGCTTCCTGCGTGCCACTTTCAGTGCCGACCACCTCCAGCAACCGGTTCACCTGCAGAACTCGATCTCCTTGTCATTTGAATCCCCCTCCCCCGTCGCCACCTCCAGCCCATTCCGGAATCCGCCCCCGAGCTCGTCGTTCGCCATGGCCTCGCTCGACGCGCCGCCCCCCGCGCGCGGCGCCAGTTCGTCCGTGGCGCGCACCTTGGCGCAAGCGGCCGCAGCGCTCCGCGCGCAGGAGTGGCGCGCGCGCGAACGTACCGGCGAGGGCCCGCAAGACGCGCGACAGCTGAGACGTCAAGCGCCTCGATACGCGCCGCCGCTCTACGCCCACGAGACCGGCAGCGCGTACTCCCGCGAAGCCTTTTACGCCGAGTTGCGCGAGCGCCACCGCAACTTAACGCACCGGCAGCTGCTGGCTCGGGAGTTCTACGCCGAGCAGCACCAGCCGCGGAGACGCCAGCAGCGCAGGGAGCACAGCGAGCGGGCCGAGGCGCAGCAGCTCGCGGTCGAGAGACAGTGGGACGCCGTGGACATGCGCTCGGAGCAGCCGCGGCGGCAGGCGGCGCACCACTTGAGGCCGCCGCCGGTCGTGATGCTCGTGTCTTCCATGGTGCCCAGAGCCGACGCTCCCGGGTCCGTGTCCCGCGAGCGGTTGCCGCGTGCAGAGAGCCGCAGGGAGGACGCAGACCGCGTCTCGCTCGCGAGACAGCACGCGGGTGTGAGGCCCGTGACGGCCGCGCCGCTGGCCGACTCGGCGCTGCCAGAAGCAGCGCCGCCGCCTGCGAGCTCGCGTCGTCGTCTTGCCCCAGAGCAGGCTTCCGGTCCGCCCTCGGGGCTGCCTGCCACGAGCAGCAAATCTTCTGGCGCTGCAACGCCGAGGTCGACCGGGACAGTGCAAAACGAGGGCGCCAGCGAGCCGTTCGTGATCGAAGACCCAGAGAATAACGAAGAGGAGGGGGGCGACACCCCGAACGACCAGAAGAAGCTCAAGAAGCGAGTGCGATACCTGCGCGACACGGAACGACGCAACATTATTAAGCGGATCGAGAGCGGAGAGAAGCAGGCAGCGCTGGCGCGGGAGTTCGGTGTGACGCGTGCAGCCATCTGCCACATCAAGAAGAACCGCGTTGAGATCCTCTCGCGCTTCAATATGCTGGTGAAATCTGCCCAGGAAATGTACGAGCTCGTTGCTGGTATAGCTGGTCGATGTGCTGCTTTGGGCTGACTTGTTTCGGGGGGGGGTGCATAGGGATCGTGCTGAAAACTTTGCTGGGCCTCCTGGCGTGGAAATGACTGTTCATGAGGTTCGTGCAAACTCGGTCTTACTACTCATGACAAGGTTGCGCGACAACCGTTCGGATGGAGCCACCTTTCGCCGTGTGACAGGTCGTCTCATTATGTAAGAACTTGCTTGCCATTCCAGCACCGCTTTCCCAGCTGAGTAACGATACGTGCATCAACCAATACAGGATTCTGTTGGAAGAAGCGCTATCATTTCTCGGCACGGAAAGTGTGCACGTGGTTACAGGCACTGGACACTTGTATCGCGGGCTGGAGCTCAAAGATCGGTTTTGCGGTGTAGCCATCGGAGCTGAGGGATTTCCGCTCCTGGTGCTTTTCCACCAAATGGAACCTACGGCTCCTCAAGGGTCCATCCACGTGACCAAGGCGACGGATAGGCGAGGGCAGCAAGCTTGGTTGCTGGACCACATGGATCTGCCCGCGACCATCGCTCAGCATCGCGTGTTGCTCTTTTCCGCGACGTGCAGCACGGGCAACGCAGAATGCAAGGCCATCGAGGTGAGTGCTCTTCTTGGCAATTGTGATGGATGGCCATACACTCCGAAATACTCATCGCGAACGTTTGCAGGCGCTGTGTAACGTGGGCTGCGAGGAGCGCAACATCTCGATGGTCGTGATCCTCATCGCTGCCGACGGGATCGTCAACGTGGGCAGCCGTTACCCGCGTAAGTGCACCGTCGCCGCCGAAAAGGCCCCTGGAGCCCCACGTGACTGACTCGTCGTGTTGACTCCGTGCAGACGTGAAGATCATCACTGGCGGGGTCGACGGCAAGGTGGACCCTCGGACAGACGGCATCATCCCGGGCTTCGGCGACTTTGTCTCGCGCTACAACGACTCCTAGCCTCGGCAGCGTTATCCGTATTGTACCTTTGGTCACATAACTGATACTGATATAATGATATGTAACGTGTTGGTCTCCCCGCGCCACCCCACTTCTACCTCTTCCTCTCATTGGTGTTCTTTTTCCACCAATCACACGACGTCCACTGCCCCCAGGAAGAGGGCGCCAGCCATTCCCAGCCCCACCAGCCGCCGCCGCCGCCCATGCTCGCGCTCTCCCGCCTCGCGCGCGCCTCCGCCGCCCGCGCGCCGCCCGCCGCGCGCCTCGCGTCGTACGTGGCGCCGCCGCGCGTGTCCGCGGACCGCAGCTACCGCTTCGGGCTGCAGCTGGACGCCGTGACGCCGCAGGACGAGCAGGAGGCCGCGGCGCTGACGCAGCTCCGGGCCGTGCTGAGCCTGCGCAACGCGTCGCAGCACGAGCTGAACAAGGCGCAGGTGGCCACGGCCATCGAGACGTTCCAGCGCTTCCCGGGCGACACGGGCTCGAGCGAGGTGCAGATCGCCGTGCTCACGCAGAAGATCCTGCGCTGCACGGCGCACGCGCAGGGCCACAAGAAGGACCACCACTCGCGGCGGGGCCTGATCGCCATGGTGGAGAAGCGGCGGAAGCTGCTCAAGTACCTGCGCCGCAAGGACCTGCACAAGTACCGCGACGTGGTGGCGGCGCTCGGCCTGCGCTTCACGTAGACGCGGCGCCAGCCGTAGGGAGAACTCGACGCAGCACGTGCAACACGAGACGACCGACTGCCTTCTGCTGTGGTGTGTTTCTGTGTGTGTGTTTTCTTCATGTTTCAGTGTGTGTGTGTGTGATTTTTCTTCTTTTTTTACTGCTGCTGGTGCTGTCTGCTGCTGGTGCGGTTGGCCAGGGCACGTTAGTTGCTGTCGGCGTCGGACGCGTCCTCGTCCACCTCCAGCAGAGGCGCCTCCTGGCTCTCCATGAGCAGCGACAGGATGTCCACGCACTCGGCGAACGACACGAGCGTGTCCGGGGACGCGCCGATCTCCTGCAGCAGCTCGTCCAGCTGGTCCGGCGTGACGTCCAGCTGCAGCACGTCCAGCAGACCCGGCAGCTGCGAGCACGGGATGCAGCCGCTGCGGGTCTTGCTCGGCTGCGAGGTGGGGCTCTCGGCCATCGCGGCGCTTTCCGCTGCCAGCAGCGCCGCGAACTCGCTCTGGATCGCACGCAGCATCTGCTCGTCGAACACCACCACGCCGGGGTCCAGCTCGGTTGCTGATATTGAGCTGCGGCGGGGCTCCGCATCCACGGCGTCCTCGCTCTCCTCCTCGTCGTGGAACGCACGCTCCCGCACGCGGTCCTGGCGGATGCCGGCCACGCCCTCGCTCAGAACTTGCTCCGGGTGGGCGAGCTCCAGCTATTCCATTCACGACAAGAGCAAGAAGGCTGAGGAACGGTGTTCGTGACTCTATGAAGCAGAGTTGCTACCTCACCTCCGGAAGCTCGAACATGTTGTGGCTCTCATTGTCATCGAGATCGTCGTCATGCATGCGGAACTCGATGTCGTCGTGGTAGGTCCCGCACTTGGGGGCACCGTCGACCCATTCTCCTTCGTACATCTTGCGAGTGGCTTTGTAGAAGTACCGACCAGGACCTTCCTTCTTGTCATTTAGCCAGTGGCCCTCGTACCGATCGCCATTAGCTGTTGTCGTCAATCCCAAAGCAAGTCAGTGGCTCGCTATACAGCGCGTGCAGTTGAAGACAAACACGTACGTACCCAGCACTAACGAGCCGCGTCCAGAACGCTCGTTGCGCACCCACTCCCCGTCGTAGACGGATTGGTCCTCACCGTAGATCATGCGACCACGCCCGTGACGTTTGTTGTTGAGCCAATGACCCTCGTACTTGCCACCGTCTTCGTGGAAGGATGTGCCGCGTCCATGGCGATGATCGTTGTACCATTCACCTGCGTACTGCTTGCGCAGCTTCTTCTTCTCCTCGACCCAGTACACACCACGACCCTGCCGTTTGTTCTCCACCCACTCGCCTTCGTACTTGCTACCGTTCGCGTACATTAATGCGCCGTAGCCATGCTTCTGGCCGTCCTTCCAGTCGCCCGTGTACTTACCCAGCAAGGTATACTCGATCTTCTTGGCAGACGCTGCCATGTTGGTGGCCTCCATTACGTTGGCGTAGGTCGGTAACTGCGTTTCACCCTTTTTGGGCTGCACCCAGTACACCGAGTGCCTCGGTCCATTGCGAGCTGCCAGCTTTTCACGAAGCCGACTGGCCGATATAGCATTACCTCGTCGACCAATTCCATGCATTTGTGCGCTCGTGACTCTTGTACTCATGACTCCGCGGTGCGATGAAGTCCAGCCGAAGGAGAATGCCAACTGACCTGCAGAAACTGCGATCACTTCAACATCGGCGCAAAAATACACAAGGCGAACAGCGTCAATTTTCGCACACGAGCTACATTTAGAGGGCTACCTTCGCTGTCTTGGATATTGCTGGTGCCGGACAACACGCCGACGACATCAAACGCATTCTACGTTTCTGTCGATTGGTAAGACTTGCCCGCTTAGTTGCAGCCCTCGGAGCTCAAGTCGTTGTACTTCTCGTGAAAGCGTGGTATTTGAATAGTTCTACTGCGGCCCATCGCGCGTCATGAGAGCTCCGTACAAGTTCGGCCGGCGATCGCGGATGAGGCCCCAGCTGGCTCGTCGGACGTGGAACTTTTCGAGGTCAAAGCTCTCCACGAGCACGCCCTCGGACTCACGGTCAGCGATCTTAAGCTATAGTGGCACGAGGTTAGAACGACGTGGATAACGTATCTAAATTGCACAAAGCCCCACGCACCATTTCGCCGGTCTGGCCAGTGATGAAGGAGGAGCCAACGAACGTGACTTGAATTCCGTCCACGACCTCGGTGCCCACACGGTTGGAGCAAATAACCGGCACCATGCTCGCTGCCGCATGGCCCTGCATCACGCGCTGCCACTGATCACGCGGGTCGAAGCTCGGGTCGTACTGGTTGCTACCCATTGCGCTCGGGTAGAGCAGCAGCTCTGCGCCCTGCACTACCAAGCTGCGCGCCACCTCCGGGTACCACTGGTCCGATCCAATAGCCACACCAATCTTGCCGTAGCGCTGCAGCAGCATTTAATTATCTTCAGCATCCACAACTCACCACACCATCATTTCCTCTTTCGCTCACCGTGTTCCACACTTTGAACGAGTCGTCCGAGGGCGTGAAGTAGTACTTCTCGTTGTATCCGAGGCGGTCTGGTCGAAGCCGCCACGCTCAAGTTAGTCGACCGCGGCCCCCACCCCAGCTGCGCCACACTCACCCCCGATGTGCATCTTGCGCGAGACGCCCAGCACGGTGCCGTCGGCGTCGATCACGGCGCACGAGTTGTAGTACGAGTTGTTGTGCCGCTCGAAGAAGCTGATGGGGATGACCACGTGCAGCTCCTTGGCCAGCAGCGCCATGCCCTGCACGAGCGCCGACTCCTCGAGCGTCGTGGCCAGCTGGAAGTTGCCGGCGTTGAGCTCGATGGGGAAGTACGAGAACTGGAACAGCTCCTGCAGCAGGATCAACTGCGCGCCGCGGGAGCTGGCGATGCGCACGAGGCTCTCGGCCTTCTTGATGTTCTCCTCGGGGTTGCCGCAGCTCATCTGCGTCGCCGCCACCGTCATCATCTGCAGCAGTGCAATAGCAGCAATAAAAGGCAACAGCAGCAATAACAGCAGCAGCAGCAATCAAAGACAATAACAACAATAAAAAAAACAATAAAACGTTAGCGCTTCGAGCAGCTCTCGAGAGCGGAATTTCAACGTTTTCGCACGCGCTCGACGGCGGTGGACGGCGCCTTGAAGCCGGCGGTGGCGGAGCTGGAGCTCAGTGAGCCCGAGGATGAGCCGAGGCGCGACGCGTGCATGGCGGCGGGCGAGGGGCGGGGAGGGGCGCGACTCGGACAATGGCTCGGGCGGCGGTGCTTCGGCTTTCACGACGCCACGATACGTATCCGCGATACCATGTGTCAGTGGGTGTGGGATCTGGACAACTTGGTGGTTGTATGGTGCGGGTGTTGGTAATACGACAAAGTACTGATGTAACGTTGGGGTATGCGCTAAAACAGTACACGCAAGCGAGCAGGCCCGTTGCAGCTGACGACCTCCTTGTCCTGCCGCGGCGCGCTGCAGCCTCACTGCTTGGCCGCCCGTGAGTAATGACGGCGCCATCTATTAGCTGGAGGACAGTAGCGGCAGATCCTGACGCGTTTGCGTTGTCCTAGCGGCTCCCGCTAGCAAATGACGCCCAGGTGCTTCGTGCGCGGGTACTTGGCCTGCAGCTGGGGCCACTGCACGACGAACTCGTCGGCCACGTAGTAGAGCAGTTTGCCCGTGAGCGACAGGTGCTGCACGCGCGCGAAGCTCTCGCAGAACACGATCTTCGAGTCCGTCTGGATGCCCAACACGCGGAGCAGCAGCACCGCCGCGCAGATCGGAATGCAGGTGCCTACAAGCAGCAACGCAGCAGCAGCAGCGTCATGATCTCAGAGGTCTCGATAGCATGTGCACGCACCATCGACGACGTACCGGGGCCGTTGCAGAGCACCAACTGCGGGCGGCGATCGTAGACCAGCCCGAGACACGACTGGAACGACCGCAGCGTCGTCCACACCGAGGACGACCACGACTGACCAACCTGCGCCAATACAGACACGAAGAATCATTAGACAAATTGCAGCCTTAGTCCTTGCATTGCCTTGCAGCTCGTACCTCTCGACTGCGCGGGATGACGGCGAAGGAGTCGGTCTCCGCGGGCTTCCAGTCCAGCTCGGTCTTGTCCTGGCTGGTCTTGTCCGTCTCCGCCACCACAAAGGTGATGGGAGTGTACACGTCTCTCCTGAGCCTCTTCATGAGCTTCAGCAGCTCCGTCGTGTGTCCCCCGGAGCCCAGCACCGCCATGACGCGGAGCTGACACCGCGCAGCGTTGCGCGTCCTGCGTTTTGACGCGTTCTGGAGGTGGAAAAGCGGCTTCGCGTAGTCGGCCACGCTCGCCTTAACGCGGCGAGGCACCGCCACTTGCCACACGTGAAGTGCGAGCAGCAGCGCGGCCAGGAGAAGCGCCGCCGCGACTCGTAGCAGCACTCCGAGCAGCTCCATGCTCGTGCCACGTGAACGGTTACTGGGGGGGTATGGTGCGGGTACGTAACCGGGGTACACAGGGTTACGAAAGGCAACGTTTGCGCATCACTTCCGATTCGTCCACGTCCTGCACAAGTGATACTGTATAAGCTACTGCGATGGGCTCCTCCGTGCTGCAGACGTACGTCGTGTGCACCAGCGTGCTGTACCTCAAGTTCCTGCGCGTGACCATGATCCAGGCCAAGAAGACGTTCGAGGCCGGCGGCCGCGCCCCCGAGGACAAGAACCTGCCGCTGGCCAAGGGCCGCCCCAAGCAGACCTACGGCATGGACCCGGAGGCTGAGAAGGACGAGAAGATCCTCAAGGCCCGCGAGGTGGAGCACCGCTGGCGCCGCATCGTGCAGAACGATCTGGAGTCCATCCCGCTGGCCCTCGTGGTCTTCGGCATCGGCGTCGCTATCGAGCACCGCATCAACCCGACCGTGCAGATCGGCGCCATGGCAACGTACACGGCGCTGCGCTGCTTCCACACCATCGCGTACGCCAAGAAGCTGCAACCACACCGAGCGTGGTGCTGGCGTCTGGGCGTCGTGGCCATCGTGGCGGGCGCCGTCAACGCCGTCGTCGGCGTGTACGCGTAGGAACAGTAAGTTTACTATGTAGTCGAGCTAATGTCGAGTCGATAATCGAGCCTTGAACCTACATGAACACGTACGTCATTACTCAATCTGATGCACGCAGTCTATCGCAGGTGTAGACCAGACCACCGTGCATTCTATTTCGACGGTAGGGCGTCTGCTGCGCAGACGAATACACCACGAACAGCCCTGAACTGCATCAGCCCAGGTGCACTGCACCTGGGCTGATGCACCGTGCAGGGCAACCGGACATTCGGTAGAGCGGCATCGGCCCTCGGATCTGCCTGGTTCATGTTGAACCTGTACCCATGAACTTTATCGAGAGACCGATGATACCACAATATACCGTTTGATTGGCTAAAATGCGATGTCATACGTAAACGCATCAATGACTACATTTTCTGACGCAGCGGAATGGCTCGACACAACCCTTTAACACCGCAGAGCGCATACAGTAGTGACCGCCCCACCATGAGCGGATCAACTGAGCTGAAGGCCTACGTGGTCTGCTCCCTAATTCTCTACCTCAAGTTCGTAATCGCGACGGGGATCCAAGCCACTAAGACCTTCGACGCTGGCTGCCGACCGCCCGAGGACAAGAACTTGGCTCTAGCGCAGGGACGACGCGAGCAGAACTACGGCCTTTTCAACGATATCAATGATGCAGAGCTGATGAAGGCGCGCGAGATCGAGCACCGCTGGAAGCGCATCATTCAGAACGACCTCGAGTCGATCCCGCTGGCGCTGCTGGTGTTCATCGGAGGCGTGTTCGCTGGTGGCAACAAGGAGCTATATGTTGTTTGCCTGGCCATCTACACGTGTGTGCGCTGCTTCCACACGTACGCGTACGCCAACTCGCTGCAGCCCCACCGCGCGTGGTGCTGGCGCATCGGAGTGCTCGTGATCATCGTCAGCGCCGTCAACTCCACGGTCGGCGTGTTCAACTAGACAGCCCGCCTAGCTATTCAAAATAAAACCTCGTGCAACTAACTAAGTAAACGACTCAGTACCGTGTCCTCTCTCGTTGGCAATGAGTCCTTGCTCGTCCAACTTGAAGAGACAGACTAACTGGTCCGGCTTCCTCCCGCTTAAGTTCATCTTCTTGAAGCCAGTCACACTGTGGGACGGCCTGTCAACGACCAATAACGGACAAGTCATTCACGCCATCAGGTCCTTGGTCTCCGCAGCACTCGAGATGGTGAACGGACTCGTCCATAGCTGCGGAGCGCGTGATCGGCGCCAATTGCTACGCCACCGCAAGTGCCACCTGCTGAATGTAGAGTCAGTCATTCCACGTTTCACCTCGGCACCACCAGCTTCACGGCAATGTCGGCGTCCACCGAGCTCAAGACCTACGTGACCTGCGCGGCTGTGCTGTACGTCAAGTTCGTGCTGGCCACGGGCATCCAGGCCACCAAGACCTTCGAGGCCGGCGGCCGCCCGCCTGAGGACAAGAAGCTGCCGCTGGCCAAGGGCAACCCCGTGCAGACCTACGGCCTGGTCACGCCGCCCGAGACCTCGAAGGAGGAGAGCGAGAAGCTCCAGAAGGCCAAAGTCACGGAGCTGCGCTGGAGGCGCATCGTGCAGAACGACCTCGAGTCCATCCCGCTGGCGCTCGTCGTCTTCGGCGCCGGCGTGATGGCCAAGGGCAACCCCGCCGTGCTGATTGGCGCCATGGTCGGCTACACGGCAGTGCGTTGCTTCCACACGGTGGCATACGCCAACGCCATGCACCCGCATCGCGCGCTGTGCTGGCTGTTCGGCGTCATCTTCATCACCACGGGCGCCGGCAATGCGCTCTACGGTGCCTTCTCGTCCTAGACGGCGAGCATGTAGGGCATAGCTAGGCATCCGCAGCAATATCCATCAATCCAATTCACCCACTTGTTGTAGACTCCACCCATGCCCTTGTCGTGGAAGCAACGGAAGCCTGTGTGTTTTGTCAACGTCGGACAGCAAATCCTCGCTGCAGTGAGTTTCGATTGACACGACTGCGTCGACGGGTTTGCATGGCCTCAAGACGGTCGCGTCACAACCGCTTCGTGTCACGGCTCGCTTCGTCCTGGTCATAATCCAATCCGCCTACCCCGGGCTCGGTCTCCAACTCAAGCAAGACTCGATGGTGGACGGCAACGTGAAGGTGTATGTGGCGTGCAGCTCGGTGCTGTACCTCAAGTTCCTGGCGTGCACGTGGATCCAGGGTGGCAAGACGTTCGTCTCGGGTGGCCGTCCACCTGAGGACATGAAGCTCGGCATGACCACGATCAAGCAGGACTACGGTCTCACCAAGACGGGCGACGAAAAGATCCTCAAGGCGCGCGAGGTGGAGCACCGCTGGCGCCGCGTGATCGCCAACGATCTGGAGTCAATTCCGTTCGCCCTGTTCGTCTTCGGCGGCGGCATCCTCGCCGGCAGTAACCCGGTCGTGCACGCCGGCGCCATGACCGTCTACACGACGGCGCGCTGTTTGCACACGTACGTGTACCTCAACGCCATGCAGCCGCACCGCGCGATCTGCTGGGGTGTGGGCGTGCTCGCTACGCTCGTCGGTGTCGGCAATGCCGCCGTGGCCATCCTCAACTAAACCCGAAGTCTCAGATATCGTAGAGCAGGTCTAAGGTCAACCCCATGAATGCACATGGTCCATGTCTGCTACAGACCCCACGTTGACGTGCCCAGTAGCCGTGTGGGCACTGCCCACACGGCTGGGAGTGACACGGATAGCTTTGCTGATCAGCCCTCACGTCTTTGTAAACGCAATGAGCTTCGTCAACAGCCCGACGCCTGCCTGCCAGCCGTGGGAATCCTTGTCGGGCGTGGCATCACATCCAAAGTCGCCGAGAGAGCATCAAGCACCATGGTCGAGGGCAACGTCAAGGTCTACCTCGCCTGCACGTCCGTGCTGTACCTCAAGTTCCTGCTGGCCACGGGCATTCAGGGCGGCAAGAAGTTCCGCTCGGGTGGCCGTCCGCCCGAGGACGCCAGCCTCGGCTTGGCCAAGACCATCGGACAGGGCCGCAAGCAGACCTACGGCCTGGACAAGACCGACGACGAGAAGGTGCTCAAGGCACGCGAGGCCGAGCACCGCTGGACGCGCATCGTGAGCAACGACCTCGAGTCGATTCCGTTCGCGCTCTTCATCTTCGGCGGCGGCATTCTGGCCGGCAGCAACCCGACGGTGCACGCCGGTGCCATGACGGTGTACACTGTGGCTCGCTGCCTGCACACGTACGTGTACGCGCACGCGATGCAGCCGCACCGCGCGATCTGCTGGAGTGTTGGTGTGCTCGCCACCCTTGTGGGGGTTGGCAACGCTGTCGCCGCCATTCTGTAAGTTTCAGCAGCGATGGTGCTTGTGGTCTTCGGGGTGATAGAAGTTGGAGAGTCTAAGCTCTGGCGGAGGGCTCGTACGATGGTAAATGCAAGAAACACATCGTGAGGACTGCGGCGGGTTTGCTGCGTATATATTGTTTAGCTTTTGCAGGAAGAAGGAAGACAAGATCAATGATACCGCGTAACGCAGTGCTGCTTCGTTCGTGCTAACTCCAGTCGTTGAGATGCTTTTACATGATGGCAACGATGGCATTGAACATTCCGACCAGTGTGGCAGCCACGCCGACAAACCAGCAGTTCGAACGATGTGGCTGGATTGCGTTCGCGTACATGTACGTGTGCAGGCAGCGCGACGCAGTGTACACGATCAGCGCGCTGGCATGCACGACGCCATTGCTGTCAGCCAGAATGTCACCACCGAAGACGAATAGCGCGAATGGAATGGACTCCAGGTCGTTCGCAATGATGCGCTGCCAGCGATGATCTTCCTCGCGTGCTTTGGCCACTTCCTTGTCCTTTGTCTCGGTCAGTCCGTAGTCTTGCTTGCGCCCTTCTGCCTTCGGGAGTTGAATGTCCTGGGTGGACGACTCCCCGATTTGAAGGCCTTGGGACCTTGGATGAACGTGACCAGCAAGAACTTCAGGTACAGTACGGAGCTGCAGGCAATATACACCTTCGCGTTGGTGGTCACCATTTCGTCTGCGTAGTTGGTGGGGCGAGCTCTAGCCAAAAGTAATTGTGAGGATGCCGTTCAGCCCGTGTGAACCAAGAGGTTTGATTAGTTCAATACCAACCCTGCTTACGAACCATCTTCGAGATTACGAAGGTTTTTGTTTAGACTGAAAGTTATCTGCCGACCAAATCTACCGACAAGTGAGCATCAAACGATTGCCGTGGCTCGTACCTTCAGCGACCTGAAGCCACTCAGGCAGCACCAGCTCTGAGAGTAAACGCATAAGCAGCAAGCTTGTTGACCATAGACGGCCGATACTATAATGGTTACAGTATCTGAGATCCTTAGCGTATAACCAGCTCATTCCGCATGGCGCATTTTACTTGTACAGTACAAGCTATCTGAGATGTTCCAGCAAGTTTAGCTTATTGAGCTTAGCTCAATAAGCTAAACTCGTGTGAATCAAGAGGTTTGATTAGTTTAAGATCAACCATGCTTACGAACCATAATCGAGTTACGAAGGTTTTTGTTTAGACTGAAAGTTATCTGCTGACTGAACCTACCCACAAGTGAGCACCAAACGATTGTGATGGTTCATTGGATCTATTCATGCAGCACCAGCTCTGAGCCCAAGCGCATAAGCAGCAAGCTTGTTGACCATGGCTGGCTGGTACTATAATAGTTACAGTATCTAAGATCCTTAGCGTGGGTTTGGGTATGGCCAGCTCGATCCACACTAATCTATGCGCACAATTTACTTTTATAGCACACGCTATCTGAGCTGTTCCAACAGCCCGTAGGGTTTAAGCTCTGGGACTCCTGTTGAGCATTGAGAATAGCATTCTGCGTGCTCATTTTCAATAACAAAAAATTAGGCCAGATGAACACTTGCTCGAAAGAGCTCACTAAATATGAGGATTGCGACCAAGAAAATAAGTTTACTAATGGCTAGTGAGCAACTAACTCAATTATTCTACCCTCTACATGTAGTAATCACAATCGACCTTATTTGTGGTGGAAAAACTTTTCCAAAAGTGGAGAGTTCTGTGTGGTTTTGCACGGATTTAGATGTTTTCTGAGTCCAGCATCATTTATTTTGAGAGATACTAGAAACATCAAACCATTGCGTGCCACGATAGCGTATGAAGGACCTCAAGGTCAGACAAAAGGACCAAGTCCAAGTAAGACCCGGAGTGCTTGTGAATCACCGCACATTAAAGGTCAGATCTATCAGCAACAAGTTGTTGACGTGTTCTTCACGTTTATGGAAACTGTGGCTATCGTTTCAAGTTAGCCACCGCGGAAAGTATTCGGTCGAGCGGATGCTAGCTCTAGATGAGTATACGCGATCGACGTCTCCCTTTCGTGTTTTAATTGTGTGCTTGGTCACTCCACTACCAATGCTTATCATTGTTTTCCTTCAAGAAAGCGTGCCTCTTGCTGCACCTGGAGATGGCTGGTGTGCCAACTATGGATTTTGGATCCGAATGGCAATTCTGGGTGGAACAGTATCAGCTTCCTTACTGATGGAGCTACAACTTCGGATAGCAAGTGTCCGTATTTCACCATGTGCTTTCTCAGTTCTGGTTTGCAGTTCGAGTGCAGTATTCACAGGTTTGGGGATTTATATGGCTGTGATGTGGATATTTCCAGTACCATTCATTAATCTGTTTGTCGGATCCCAGGGTGTTTCGGTAATGATGGGTCTCGTCCGAGTCGTTTGCGGTCAGCGTACCTGGAATAGGATTGTAAAGCGCCGCGAGCTCTTTGCCCGAGTTTTTCTTCTACTTGCAGCAGATATTTTGACAGCATGCGTTTATTTGGCCTACACTTCCGTATTCAGAGCGGCTAATCATACTTCCTCCATATCGTTTTGTTTGTCACATTTGTCTTCAAGCCGACATTATGATGTCGATTTAGCATAGTCGGATGATTTGATTGGATAAAACAATAGATCAGCAGATCCGCTATTCGTCAATACTCGGTTTGCTCGCCTCCCCCAAGAAGAAGTCGCCGGTCCAAAGACGCGCAGCAAATACTCTACAGATTTTCCCGGCAAAAAGAGAAAGGTCGGACCAACAAAGTCTGCAAAGCTACATGTACAAAGTTGGCTATACAGAACCACGACATTTAATCGGCCAGTAGGTGAATGCCATCACTTTGGCGGTGGTGGGGGGGGGGGCACGGCGGGCACCAAATGGTGGGATAAAGATGGCTGGGGCACACCAGCAACTAACGAGTTGATGCTGTCCACCATCTTGATGCGACCAAAGCGTGATAGAGGCGATGGTGCCCTGGTATGAGAAGTAGCACACACAAAAATCGTAGTTCATTTTATCGTTGTCAACCGTAGCAACCTGCATTAACGTGATTAAGTAGAAGTATTAATACATGTATACCGTATAGTCGTAGTCCTAGGGGTCACTTCAATAGCACAAGGTGGGTTAGTAACAGGACCATCTGCCATAGAACCATGGACTCTGATTGGCCAGTTTGAGGGTGACCCTTAGCAGTAAACGACGCCTAGGACTACATGTACGACGATACGGTAGTACTGTACTTTACTCGTCCTTGTGTAGCAGCAAATCGTTTGCACTTATCGTTAACAAGCTTGCACAATGTTTTTGTCTAAAAGGTGCTCATTTTTCTGCCATTGTGCTAAGATGCGAATTTTGCGCCATGAAACCACAGCTGTGTTAAATATCACACGAACAGGTACAGGTGCAATGGTTCTCATACAAGTAGGGTTGCAAAGTGTGTAAGCGCTTGGTCGCCGTCGCAGAAGGTTTGCCCGTTCACCGGCGACGCGACGGGGGGCTGCAGGGACTTGTGGGGGTCGTGCACGCACGGACATTCTGCGTCTATATATTTGGCTAACGCTATGAGAACCATTGTACTTGTTCGCGTGTAATTTAACACAGCTGCGGTTTTATGCCGGCACTTTTTTTTAAGCACCTTTTAGCATAATTAGCACCATTTAGCATAATGGCAAAAAATGAGCACTTTTTAGAAAGAAAAAACGTTGTAACATAAAACGTTGTAACATGTACTGTATACTGATAACTATTTGAGAGCGTTATTATAGTACATGTATTAACATGTATTTTAATAAACGCATTAGTTATTTTCTAATAAATAGTTAATGCGTTTATCTTATATCAAAAAGATAACAGATGAAATAATCACGTGGTAACCTACTGTGGAAACTTAACTCATTCCTGTGGGAGGTATCTAGAATAGAAGTTGACCATGTGAATATATCTGTTCATCTTGAGTCAGCACTGCCACCGGTATAATAAACAAACTCTCTAAGAATGGACACCACCGAACAATCTATGCATAGGTTTTAGTGCGATCATTGTAAAGCCACTCTACCGTACTTAAGAAACCATAAATCGTAGCAGTGACATTAGCGAAACTTGAAGATCCATCAAAGCTGTGAGTGTAGCTCCACAGTCACACACTATAATAACAAGCTGTATTACTGTGTCTAATTTAGTTGAACCAATGTGTCACACAAGCCGATGCGAAGACCCGAAGCTTGATGAGCGCAGTGGCAAGCGCTCGAAGAACACTAGAGAGGAAGTTGGAAAGTTGAAAAGTGATTGATTGAATCGTTAGTTTGGCGTCGGCTC
>BSXT01002925.1:0-26217 GCA_030267785.1 Phytophthora fragariaefolia
GTAGAACTATTTAGTGAATCTCCAAAACGATCCTTCGTTGCCTGTTGGAGTTACTCTAGAATTAAACATGGACGTGTGCATATGTATTCTTCTACAAAGTCAATTGCCACTCGAGGCCATCACGATGACTTGTCCTTGTCTTCGTTAGGGTGAACGTTTCCATTGGTTTTATCGCATTGATACCAACGCTCTATGGACCGAACTGACACGCCAAGCGCAAGAGTTATTAAAATCATCTCGTTGTGTAGGCAAGCATGATTGCTCGCCATCGTAGATCAGTAGACACCGTGATGCTGGCTCACACACAAAAGATTAATGCCGTACTGAGCTGCCTCTGTTTTATGCTGGAATTATTCAAAAACAGGCTGAATGGCGGGTAGCTACCCGCCAAACCAGCCAAAGCGTCGTATCTCAATGCTAATCAGGGACGGACTTTGCATATTTCGAGCCTAAATATATGCCTATCTGTGGGAACAGGGGTTAGGGATATTTTAAATCAAGCGGTTTTAGCACGCCACCCGCCAAAACAATTGAAAGGCACAATACATTAATACGTGTACAGTACTGTGATTGGCCGCGGGATTACGCACTTCTTTGGTGAGCCCGATACATGTACAGTACAGTGTAGAAGTACTGTATGCGCTGCACGAAGTCTTTTGCATGGTTGACAGATCGCGTGATACCGGTAGGAATGATCCTTAAAAGTAGGAATAACTACCTACCTACCTAATTTAACGACAGATAGGCATCTGGAAAGACTCTAACTAGGTAGCTCGATACAAACGACTCAAAACCCAAATTAGGCATACACAAAGTATACATTATTCAAGTCAGTTGTATTAGATACGTGTATTCCTAGCAACGCGTTCAGACAGATCAAGCAAGCTGAAGTACTGCTGCGACTGAAGCTGCCCTTCCATTACATAGTTGGTTAGAGCTGATCTCTGTGGGCTCTGATTTGCTTCAAGACGCTGAACTCACTCTCCACTGAGTGCGTGCCGGGCGATATTGCTGCCATTCCAGCAACAAAATTTGTTGCAGTTTGCTGGTTGCATTTACTGCAACCAGCAAACTGTACTTGCGCTCACAATCTATATCAGACCACGCTTTAAGAAACGGAGATCGACCCAAACTTTTACGGGTCGATGGAAATTGGTGCCGTGCCTGTATCGATCGATCAACTTCTGTCTTTGTCACTACTTCATTTTCATTTTTCCGGTGAGGTATATTGTGTTCATTTAGTACTACGAAGTCCTAACGAACAAGTTGTCACTACAGGCTGTCGAACCAATCGTAATCAATCGAGCCTTGTGGGTCTCGATGAAATTGCGAAACTGGAGATCGTTGCAATTTATCACGTCTACCGGTCGTTCAGGCTGGCGGGCTATCGTTTCATGGCCATCTTCGATTCTGATGCGGCCCAGACTACTAATCAACGACTCAATTGCCCGGCTCATAAATGAACTAATGCTTCTTGTGCAGGCTTTTCTAGAGCTTCCTACAAATGCAGTGAATAGAATGATGCTCCGCACAAATGAACTTTGACTCGCTCTTCGTCAATGCCTGCCAAGCTGCCAGCAGTGCCTATCCTGGACAGGGGCCACAAAATGCGCTTCTGATCAGCATCTGCCGAGTGCTCCGTTATTTGGATGAAAGCCTGCGGCTGCCTACCCTACATGCGGTATGCATTGTTTGGTTGTAGGTAGAATGCCAACCGACGTCGCCGGACGATTTCGACTTGCAAACTGGTAAGTAGTGAGTGATCTTATCATCTGTTGCCTTCATTCATTCATTGTGGCACAGTGCTTGGCGATGAACAGTGGTGTCATCTCTTTGGCATCTCTGCATAACGTTGTGAAGTTTCACTACACGATACGTATCGCTGAAGGAAACGTTTGTGTATTTTTACTGTTGTTGAGGGATCACCACTTTTCCGATGCTGCTACGAGCTTAAATGCAAAAACCGCTTGCATTTCCCCCAACACGGCATTTAGCACGCTCAGTTTTTCGCCAACACGCAGTTTCATCCATGCGATAGGCATAACTACAAGCAGATGCTGACTATCGCACAATAAGACTTCAAGATGGCATTCACAACAAAACTACCAAGTTTAGTACATGTAGCAAGACCTATTGTCCGTTTCCTTCACTTTGTCCAGCCAATAGGCGAGCTTAAACGGAGAACAGAAGGAGATTAGCGGTTGTCTTATTCAACGACTCAGACTCGGTAATCAAGTCACAAGTAATCGGTCAATATTCGTTGGCGGCATCTTGAGCAGTGCGAACGCACGCGCGAAAACAGAGTCGGGGGGAGGGATACTCTAATTCTGCCCTCCAGCGTAAGTCCCCTGCGTACGTCATCTTAGTGGGCGCGAATCTCCGAATGGCCATGAAAAACGCCGCAAACGGAGGAGAGAGCTCTGTGCTGAGAACTAGTACAACCTGTAGGCTCGTTCGATTGGTTACGCTAAACGCTGGTTACCTTAATCGTACCTCCATCGCGCCTAACAAGAGCTCCCGTACCATCCCTACTACTTGCTCGATGTCTTACGCTGAGGATAACGGGTCGGTTTGGATAATCGGACAGAAAGGCACAATAAACGGTCGATACTTTCAAGAGCTTGTCTGCTGGTTCTCTTGGAGGTAATTGCACACTGCTGAGGTGATCAAGTCACCATTCAAAATGGGCCGGATGATCTCAAGCTCTTCTTCGATGGTAGGATCGTTTGGCAGCAGATTGTAGCGGTAGACGACGAGCCATCGCAGTGTCACCGACTCGACCTTATCCGTCTCCGGGTTCTTTCGAGGTGTAATGGTAATCCCATTTAGTCCATACGCCAGATCCTTGGAGGACACCGGATAAAGTGGGTCGTCTGTAATGGCGTCAATATGGAACATGCCGTATGACTTCGTGAGCTCTGAGCAGAGGACATGGTTCACTGAAGCTGGAACTCCACTTCCTTTGAGTTTCAGACGCCAATACACGACGGGGGAGTCAGCGTTGTTGAGCCTTGTGCACTCTGCCTTAATTCCAAAATGGCGCTTCATCCATGTAGGAATGTCTTCAAGGTACCTTGAAATGGCCTCGAACACTTTTTTCAAGGAAATGTGAGGAATCTCGGAGCTGAAAACACTTGAGATTAGCGTGCAGTCCTCGCAGCCCGTAATGTCGATTTGAGAGAGCGGGGTCACGGGCTTGTCAGCATCACTGTTTAGCCTGTTCGCGACGACCTTATTGGTTGTCTCTTGAACAAGTTTGTCCACAAGTGATGGTAGGGTACCTAGAGATCGAGCGTGATGTACCATTAATGATTTCTCTCGGCTCTCTGGGTCTTGTCCTAGATGAGTATTAAAGTGAAGCACCCTTAGGATATCTCTGCCAATTGAGTGTAGTGGCGCATGCAAGAGAGCTGACTGCAGTGTCGCGAACATCAACTGCTGCTGCAGAAGCACCTCCTGAAGTTCACTTTGCGCGGCTTCAGTCTGACCCACCTCGTATTTTTCGCGTGCCGAGTGCTGTGCGGTAGCCAGTGTGCGCGTATCCGGGAGCTGTTCGGCCCATTTGGACCGCAATCCATCCAGCTCTTCTTCCATGGACGCTACTCGAGCCCTTAATTGTCGAATCTCTTGTGTCGCACTGAGAGGGGTTTTGTTCGACACACGAGGCCTGCCACGCGGACGGTATTCAGGAGCCCTAGTGAAGTTACGGATCAATTCGTCGTGGGTTTGTGCAGGTCGTGACCGCTTCTTGGAGTGGCCGTCGGATTCTGTGTCGGAGTATCCCTGCATTTTGAAAGACAAGTCTCTTTCTGGTAGCGAGGTCATGCGACCGCGTCCTTTAGACTACCAGTCGAACTGTGAAGAATCTGTGAGCGTGAAATGAACTGTGGTCTCTGGCTGCATGAAAAGGGTTGGCTATCAACTAAGCCTCTGGCAGCTGTTCGCCTATCTCCGGCATAAACCACCGACGGCGCTGAGCGGACTTGAGCATAAGGATCTGAGGCGTTCAGGTGTTCTGTTGTTGCGGCAACGTGATTACGAGTCTTTTAGGAGTGCACTAGTAACCAGTCAATGCGACAGCACTAAGGCACTATTTTACCTTGTCGAGCGTCGCTCATAATACAATTCCGCGATACGAGTCCACAAAGGCATGAAAGTAGATTCGCCCGCGCAGAACATTTGCTTGGTACCGGTAAAGTAAAGATGGGAAGGGTCAGGGCACAGCCAACCATGGCTTGCCTTCATCTTATGTCTTCCGGTCAGTGCTGCGATTAAACATGCTGGTTGAGTTTGCAACCCGTACACGAGCGAATAATTTGCCAGAGAACTCAGAACGCCACAGGGCCCAAACACGCTAAGTAATACCAACGCGACAAATGCAAATGCGCACCTGGTCGCCAGGTGAAATATGCCGACGCAACTGCAGCTGTTGGCGCTGCAATTTGAGCTCGTACTGTATCTGGAGCCCTTTTCACGCTTTTGAGCCCGATCCTGGCGAAGTCCTTGCTGGGCAAGCACAATATCCGGACAGCTGAAAGATTGTCACTTGCCCCAATAAACCGCGCCAGTCTTGTGGCAGTCTAATTCATTCGGCCCCATTCCTTTGTTCCCGTACCAGTGCATCCTCCTCACTCGGAAGCAAAATGCTGACTAAGACCGGTCTTGTGGAGATTTGAAAGAAGCCCGACCAAAGCAACCGGTGGTAGCTTAAAGCCAATAGCTTTACATGTTTTACACGTACTACTTCCCTACTTAGGGATATGCTACCATTCATCCCTGTCACCCTCCATCCAGCGTTGAGTGCCTATTTCCAAGTACCAAGATAGCGACTACATGTACTGCAGTAGATGGAAGGCGTGTTTAATATTTTTTGCTAGTTTTCAGGTCTGACAATGGTAGGCTGCCTCTCCTGGAGGTAGCTACAGAAAGACAAAGTGATCAGGTCGCCGTTCAAAATGGGTCGAACGATTTCCAGATCCTCATTGAGCGCATATCAATGTGTAGCTAAGAGAAAACTGAGGGTGCTTTCTCTTAGGCAAATGCATTTTTAATGAAAATGAAGAAATTTAGGCTATTTTGTCGTAAAATTCTTCTCATTCTTCGGAATAATAATGCGGCACGTCTATGGCGGATGGATCAATGGCGTTCACACGATTAATGCGCACTCTCTTAGTCAACTGCGATGAAGTGAAAATAGAAGCTTCTACATGTAGAGCGATGTTCGACGCGAAGCAACCTCCGGGTTTCTCATCGAATGTCAGAGGTCTAGGCATTGACGACGACGAATTTCTCATAATCGAAATTGAGCCGACGAGTCACTTTCTGGCTGTGCTGACCATTCGATATGGATGTGAATTACCTTGCCTCGAAACTGCTCGAGAAGGGCCCTCTCGCGGATTTGAAGGTCGCAAACAACCAATTCATTATCTTGTCAATGCCAGAAATCTCTAGAAAATGTCGCTGCTGATGCTCTTTGCTCAGCGCTACTAATAGTATGTAAAATATTTTTGAGGTTACATTTCGGTCATTTGTGAATTTAATGACTACTTCGAAGGAAGAGGATGACCGTCCTCGGGCACAAACAGATCGCCCGAGGACTTGTTAGCAATGGGGTATCCCATGCTAACACATGCGCATGTGGTTATGCGCTCAAACACAGTGTGGGTACCAGTTAGACCGAGGCTGGCCAAGGAGCTTTCAAAGAAGAGCATCAAGTGTCTGCCAGCCTGAGAAAGCTGGGCAAGATATTGTCGTCGGTGTTTACAGCTATATACTGCACTCAGTTACTACTTTTTGTGCCACGTACTGGCTCCAACCCAGAGCCCCTGCGTGAACTCATCTCGAATGCTCTGAAAACTATGTCGGCATCCGCACTGCGAGAGTGTACTGCTGACAACAACCGTTTCCGACCTTCCCCGACAGAAATGCACAAAAGAAGAGGGAGGCCTCCAGAATTTCTCAGCATCACGTTGAGTATTTTACAGAATCGTACTCCCTTTTTCAGTAGAGGAATTGATATTAAATAAGAGTTTTCGTTCAGCCTCGGTATCGTTTGGTCACCTCGTTGTCTGCGTTCAGGATTCGTGCAGTTCTAGGGAATCGCTATAGTCCTTCGAACAACCCCGCACTACCGTTAGTCACTGAAGGGGAATTGCCATTTCGCTGTACGTCTTGGAGAATGTTATACAGTAACGCAAGAGACGCAGCCCCTTGTGGAGCATCACTCTTCCAGTTTCCATCGGTATTAGCGCCTAGCTCGCCGAATAGCTCCAGAACAGCCCCATCAGGCATTTTGAGGAAATGACGGTGTAGCTCTCGAGCGCCATCAAGCTCTACGTTATATACGGCAATGTGCGTGTTGGTTTCGCGAAAGAGCGAATCAAGTGGGTCTGATAGTGCATACTCGTGGACGAACACCTTACGTTGTGTACCCCGCAGCCCTTTCCAGCGTATGGCTTGAGCACAAACTCGTTGTAGTTCCTGAAGCGATATCTCTGCATCATGTGGAATGAAGAAAGAGTCTTCGTGGCCGTGAACGCGTCGGTATACGTCAAGCATTCGCCCATTCATATGGATGTACAGCAGGTAGATGTATAGTGCCACGAGTGACAAGCAGGTAAGAGCCGCGTACAGGATGAGAATAATGAAAATACCTACGATGCCACTACCCTCTTGGTCCTGAAAACGAACATACAACTTAAACCAGTCACCGGTGACGCAAGTGCAGCCAGGGGCTGTCAAAGATACAGCGCATTCACTAAGCTGCTCGCAGCCATAGTGGTGTGACAGAACATCGACCATGAGCGTCAGAAACGGATCCAGTACAGCGGCAAAGCCTGCACAAGCTACAAAGCTAGAGCCGAACGCAGGTAAATCTCCGACAAAGCGTTGACCCAAGGCAGCGGCGCCAGAGAGGAAGGCAAACATAATCGAATTTCCGAGTACACCCAAAGCGAGCAAACCAATTTCGACGTGCGTGGCAACAGTCTGCCACGTATACTTGACAAGGCACGTAGTCCAGTGTGGCTGGAAGTCGTAGACAGGAACGCGATTTCCTCGCAAAAAGAGCCACTGCGTCACGTAATGGACGTACAACCGGATCCAACATGCAAACAGAAGCATAGCTATAAGTCGCCAAAACTCGAGTGTATGCCAATTCGAGAAGGCCAAATCAACAAGCAGTTCATGCTTCAGATAATGCAGTTTTCGTCGCGCGTGAAATCGTTGATGGCGTGCCGTCTCCATAGAGGCAGCAGCGTTCACTGAAAACGTATAGTTTTCTACATCTAGTTGATAATGTAGTCCAGCTACAGTTGCGCTAGTGTCTTCTTCGAGGGTTCCCATATGTTCAACGACATTGCCGAAAGGATTCGCAGATTGCAGTCCGTTAAGTTCCAGTTGTCGACTGCTCGTCTGGTCGGGTAATAATCGATCGCGCTCAGTTTGACTTTCATTTTCTCGTTCCAATGGACTCATTTTGTGCTGTATTGCCCCTGTGTCACCTGACTAGCAAGTTACAAGAACGTCATTAGTTTGTAGCAATATTAAAATGTTCAAAGCAACAGCACATACGTAAACGCGCGTTTTCTTGGCCTGACCAAAGCTGGTAAGCCATCGCTTCCACCGAGATGGAGACAAAATTCTCGGAGGCGGCTTCGGACGCTTCTTCTTAGTAGTGCCGGCTCCCTCTTCGTCGACCAACAGTGTCGAAGTCGACGAATACGGCTTCACTACAGCGCAATTATTATACTTGCCATTACTATTTGACTGTGGGAGGTGTGATTGTTCACCACTTTCTTTCAGCGCTCTATCAGTGCTTAATTCACCAGTACTTCGCTGACGAGTGGGTGAATGAGGTCGCTTCCGAATTGTTGTACCAGAGATACTTGGTTGTGTAGACATTTTTCGCATATACCTTTGGTAGTTATTTTCCACATTGGGTACGATGAGCCGAAGAAGTCCGCCACACTCATCGATTTCAGCGTCAAACGAATCATTGGTTCGATTCCGAGGTGAACGATGCAGCAAGACGGCAGGAGGTTTGGGAAGATGATAGACTTGAAGGTAGAAGTTGCAAAGCCATGACGACAAATCGCTCTGGTACATTTTCTCCATATCCTGATACTTCTCCATCGTGTGATCCATTTCACCACGCAGTAGTGGTACCTTGAATTTACCCTGCACAACCTGAAACTCAGGTGTCGTGAGTGGTAATGCCCCCCAGGCAACGACATGGTCGGTTTGCATTGCCATATTTTGATCTAACGATTGCCCCTCTCGTCGTCGTCTCCTTCTGAGCATGGACATCATATTGCTTCCAGAGTGGGCTGCTGTTGTTGCCTGGGACAACAGGAACAGCTCAAATATGAGCGTGTTTCCTGGTCGGAGATCAATTTCTGGCGGACAAACCACGAACATGTCTTGGTTCACGATTACTTCTGTGTTGTAGAAGCGTCCGCGGTGGTGAAATGGTCGCGTGAAATTCGGACGACCCACGTGTGTACGCGACGAGCTGCGATCGTTGGATATTTCTTCGGTTGAACGCACTTCTGGATCCCAATTCGTCCAGTGCAATGCGTGACCGCCCAAACGATCATACAAAGTCGCTACCATAACATACTGACCGGGTGGAAGCTTATCTTTTACAGCATTGAGCATCCTACCTCTAACGCGAATGGTCAAAGGTATCCGAGCCAATTCAACCCGATATCTTTTTCTGCTCTGAGGAACGCGCGAGGGCATCAACGATCCGTACAGCTGCTCGACTCGAGCCTCCTGCTTCTTCAAAGTGTCTTTCAAGTGTGCTTCGGCCTGCTGAAATACGTGACCAATTTTCCGCGCACGTAGCTGCATGGCTTCAGCCGCTTGTCGGTCCTTCAGCACCAGTTCGGCATGTCGGCGTCGTGCTTCCTGCAATAAGCGTTCGCGAGCCAGAGCTTCTTGCTGCGCCAAGTGAATCTCGCGCTGGCGGTAAAGACTGCTCTCCAACTCAGCCTGACGAAGCTTCGCCTCCTCCAGCTGCTGCTCTCGCTGCTGCACTTCCTCAATGGGCACCGAGCCGACAACGACTTCAACGTCGGGGATCACAACCTCGAACTCATCCAGATACCCTGGAATCTCCCGGTTCTGAAGCTCTCGGGACAGCACATCAATCAAAGAGTGCGGATCCCGTTCCCTCAGCTGTTCCGGCGCGCTGCTCTCCCCAACGCCATCCCACAACGAGCCAAAGCTGCTCTCCACCGCAGTATCAGCGGCCGGTCGAGTCTCCTCCAGCGCAGCATCCCCTCCGTCCTCATCACCTCGCAGCTGGGCGTCGCCTGGCTGCATTTGGCCCCACACCCGAGCCCAGCCAACTGTACTATCACTGCTATTTTCGACTGCAACTGCAACCTGCACCCCGCCCTGTCACATGGCGGTCAGCACCTATCCCGGTCACCGGTGGCAGGCCCTGTCACATGGCTACAGGAACCGGTATACCGGTCGTCCAGTCCGCCAATCAGCGCGCAGAAAACTGCATTTTGCGCCCGCCACCGCCACCACGGCGAGCAATGGCGCGGGGCGCGAGCGGCGTCACGTGCCGCGAGTGCGGCTGCCTCAACTTCAGCGAGGCGCACGACGTGTGCGAGACGTGCCGCCGCAAGGCGCCGGTGTTCCGCCCCACGGCGCGGCGCGCGGCGGCGAGCGGCGCGTCCAAGAAGCGGCGCTACGAGGACACCAAGCACACGGCCAACAAGCGGCTGGCCGAGGACAAGCCGCGGCCCGCGCCGCCCGCGCGCGCGCGGCCGCCGCCCGACGTGATCGACCTCGTGTCGGACGACGACGACGACGACGTGCAGCCGCTGAGCGAGGACGAGGCGCGCGCGCTTGTCCAGAGCCGCGTGTTCCCCAGCGCCAAGTTCCTGGAGAGCGACTTCCCCTCGGTGGAGGCGAGCGCCGAGATGAGGAAGCGCGCGGCCGCGGCGCGGGCGAAGGCTGTGGAGCAAGAAGCGGCCGAGCCGAGACCGCCGTCTGGAGAAGCGGCGGCGTCGAAGCGCGAGGTGCGGGACGTGGGCACCGAGGCGAAGCACGTGCGCAAGGAACCGCAACAGGCGGCGGCTGCGCAGGAAAAGCAGAGCGCGGACGATCGCACGGAATCGACACCGAAGCGAGCGGAGCAAACGGCTGCTGGGGGACCCACGTCGGCGGCTGTGGAAGACGCGACGCCAGTGCAGCAGAAGACCAGCGAACAGGACGACCCGCTGTTCCAGTCTCGGGTGTTTGAACCCGTGCAGTTCCAAGCGTCGGACTTTGTCACTGCGTTCGATGGACTCGCAGTGGCTCGACGTAGCCACCCGCCGGCTGCGCGCGCTGGTGCAGCAGCAGCTTCCAACGCGGCGAAAACGGCGGCGGTGGAATCCACTGCAGCAACCGCGCCGGCGACCACTAAAACAAATGGCGCAGCCAAACCAACCCAAGCCTCGCCCAATGCGACAAGAACGGCGGCGGTAGGATCCGCTGCAGCAACCGCGCCGGCGACTTCTAAAGCAAATGGTTCAGTCAACCCAACCCAAACTTCATCAAATGTGACAACGACGGCGGCGGTGGGATCCGCTGCAACAACCGCACCGGCGACTTCTACAGCAAATGGTGCAGCGAACCCAACCCAAACTTCGACGGCAGCTTCGCCAGCGTTGCCAACTGCAGCCAAGCCAGCGCCGCTTGTCGCACCCTCAAACGGTACTCCCGTGGTAAAAACGTCTACAACCCCGGTTAATACGGCATCGCGATCTGCAGTACCTGCGGAGTCCACGACATCAGTACCAACACATGCCTCTGCGAGTACAACAATTAAATCAACGCCAAAACCAAGTACTGCGACCGGAACTACAGCCCCTGAACCAACAATTGCCAAGACCCCGCCAACTGTCAATCAGGCGAGCGTATCGTCGGGTGCAACAATACCAACGACAGAAACGGTAGTGGTGGCATCAGAGATAGCAACCTCTTCTGCAGTGGCATCAGCTTCGCAACCGGTATCAAAGCCAGCGTCGTCCAACCCAGTGCTTCCTTCTACTACAGCGAAGGTGACTACTGCAAAAACAGACGTGACTATGCATGCGACGTCATCTGCACCAACCACCAGCGCTAACGCTCTCCCAACAACGATGCCTTCAACCTCGAAAGCACATTCAGAGCGGATCCAACCGAACAGCACCACTGTACTGTTAGCTAAGAAAAAACATCAAAACGGGGACCGGGGCAAGGGTGAAGAGCAGCGGCTTTCAAAACTATCAGCTGCAGAAGATGCGGCCTTATCTGATGCAGATGGAGTCCAATTCGTCAAGGTTACCGCACCGCCGTTTGAAGTCGTTCACGACGTTCCTGTTGAGGCCCCCGGGCTCGGGTACTGCAGCCCAGAATTCTTGTCATTTATGCGTGAGTGTGGTGGTGAAGACATGGACGAAGAGGACGACGATCCAGATGAAGTGAGCCGATCCCAGTTGAAGCTTCTAAATATTGTGGATTTGACGAGTTTGAGTGATTCAGAAGACTTGGATAGCGATTCCGAATCGCCATCTCCGACACCACGTGCTGGTGTCCCTGGTGCAGCGGGATTGAGTAACTTATCGACTGGTGAAGTTGAAGGAGCGGGACAACCCAAGATTGCTGCAATTCCTAGCGTAGCAGGTAAAGGAACGTGGTTCGTCCCAACGCTTGATAGCGAGCGTAAACGAGCAAAACCGGAGAGAGTTGTCTGTGAGCTGTGCGAGGAAAGTGGTCTGCCCTCCAGATTAATTCGGTGTCCTACGTGTACCAAGTATTATCACAAGAAATGCGCAAAGGAAAATGGCGACGAGAGTATATGCTGGAACTGTGAGCTTGGCTCGATGATTGACGACAGCGAGCTGGACGCAGAACACGACAAACATAACAATGAGTACCTATCGTATCTACGAGCGATACGCCGTGCCACGTCGCCTGGGGACGATGGGGGAGAGGAGGAGGGAGAGGAAGAAGAAGAACAATTGAAAGAAGAAGGTGACGAGAACCAAGGCGTAGAAAGCAAAGGTACAACAGGGGAAGAAAATGCTATCATGCCTAAATCTGAAGGCAGTGGAGAGGCTAGTGACCCCTTTTCTGAAGGGAGCACCAACCCAGGAAGACAGCGATGGATGGAATTTATTGGAGGCGCGACAGCTGATGTTGATGCCTCTTTTCACGAGGTCACGAAGCGTATTGCCGAGGAACTTCGTGACGAAGAGACGAAGCAGATCTACTCTCGCGGTTTTGTATCACGGGAGGAGTTTGAGGCTCAGATGACCGAGGTGGAAGAGTACTACATCACCGAAGAAGCTCGGCTGCAGCAGCTTGAACGAGAAAAGGCACTCGAAGCTAGGAAGGCGGCTGAAGTTAGAAGAACACAAGCTGCGGCGGAGCAAGCGGCGGCAGATCAAACTGGAGGAAGCGCTGTAGCCAGCAAGGACCAACCGGCTAACAGCGATGCTAGCACTGCTCCGCCGGCCCCAGCTTCAGTACCAACTCAGGCTGCCACAAGCAGTGTTTTGGCCAGCAACTCGACCCCTTCCAGTACGACAGCCGCCGCTGTGAGCACCGCCCCACCCAGCAGCGCCCCCGTAGTCACCGCAGCGACAATAGCAGCAGCAACCCCATCAGCCCCAAGGCCCCCGCCGTCATTCACGGCCGTGCCGAACTCAGCCTTCGCAGCCGCTTTCATGGCCGCACTTTCGCGAGCAGCGGGCACGGGCGCGCCCTTCCCTTCCTAGCGCCTGTAGTAGTCGTCCTCTTGACCCGTCTAAGCCTGTAATGGAGCACTTGCACGTATATGTACACGTATGTACCACCACCAACGAGCCTGCAACTTCAACGTGTGCATAAAACATGGCGCCACTTCCCCAAATCGGTACAGCGTACCATATGCCACTGTACCGAGGGATCATGTCACTCTTCCAGCGGTTGCGCCGGGAGCGCGCCAAACGAATACAGCGAGCCGGGGCCAAGCCGGGAGCCTCTCGGCGGGAAGCGCTCGGAGTCCGCGTCGCGTGTGCAGCCCCTCGGGCGCGTGAACCTGTCGCTGGCATGGTGGAGGTGCGTCTCCGCTGCGTTTTGGCGCTTTCGCCGGCTGTTAGATCGCTCTAGAACGCGAGTTACGGCCGCCGGAGCCCCGCCGGTGCTTAACTCGGAGCTAATTCGTGCCATTTCCCCCTTTAACCCCGCAGAAAAAGACCCCCAGACAGTCGTCCATCGCCTCCTTCTTCTCGCCCCAGAAGGCGGACGACAAGGCGGCGCAGTCCGAGCCCCAGAGCGCCGCGGCGCCGGCGGCTAAATCGACGGGCGGCGAAGCTAATTCCAGTGCTAAAACGGAGGGCGAGCAGCAGCAGGAGGAAGGCGCCAAGCCCCAGAACAGCGCGAAGAAGGCGGGAGCCAAGCCCAGGGCCAAAGCGGCCGCCAAGCCCAAGGCCAAGGGGAAGGCCAAGGCGAAGCCCAGGAAGAAGCCGGCGAGATTCGTCTCTCCTCATGCCATGGGCAACGATGACGATGAAGACGACTTGGACGGAGACGAGGACGTGTTTAACACGCCCGAGGCCAAGCGCGCCCGCGCTGAGCTCGAGGCGGGCGGAGAGACGGTCCCCGCTGGAGCTCCCATCTCGGACGACGCCATTGTGAACGAGGAGGACATTGTGGATGTCAGTGCAGCCGATTCTCCGAAGAAGGTGAACGGCGGAGATGGTGAGGCACTTTCGGGGGAGGCGGCTGGTGACGGTGTAGTGGATCTGACCGCTACATCGGTGGATGAAGGTGCTGGCAAAACTGCTGGGGAAAATGGAGAGGATAGAAAAGGTCAGCTTAAGGCGGTGAAGTTGCCCGCGGTAAAGAACGCTAAAGCAGCCAAGACGCCAACGAAGCGGCAGCAAAAGATGAAAGAAAAGGCTGCGGCTGCGGCGGCGGCGGCCGAGGCAAAGACTGCTCCGGTAGAACCGTTGGATCCTAAGACTCAGGCGCGTGTGGATACATATAAGCTGAAGACGGATGAACTAACCAAGCAGTTCGTGGAGTTGCTGCAGTCCAAACAAGAGAGTGATGTGGTCATGCAAGAGATTTACGGTGCCGCGTTAGACTGCAACTTGGACGTAGCTGTTGATCAAAGTAAAACTCGGCAATCACTAGCTGAGACGTGGAAGAAACTACAAAACCATGCCAAGTCCACCAGTAATGCCACTGAGGAAGCAGCCGCAATCCCCTCAGCGATCGAGTTTCCTCATGAAGTTAAGTGTTTAATCGTGAAGGGTATTCAAGGTCGCACATCAAGTCTCTCAATACTGTCTGGAGAGCTTCTAACCGCATTTAAAAAAGAACTTGAAGCGGATGATGTAGATATGGAGGCTGAATCGATCACAGAAAGCGCTGGCAGCTTTAATATTGCTGATGCTATAGACAGAGCAGCATCTCTAGCGATGGAAATGGAAATCAAGATGCTCGCACAACGTACGCCACACGGTATACGACCTGCAAAGGCTAATGTTTTCGAGGATACAAGTACCGATGCAATGTGGGTGTGGGAGGTAGGCAACCCAGAAAAATACTTTAAGGATGAAGCGCAGAAGACTATTAAACGTATGCGTAAGCATCGCAAGCGTCTTGGCCAACAGTTAAAAACGCTAGCTCGGGTAGTCCAACTTCTGCATCAGAAGCCAGTCGATGAGGCAAAGGTGAGCGCGGAGGAGGCGAAGGTTGGAAAATTTGGTTTTATCGTCGATGCTGAAGTACAAAAGATGAAGGACCGGGAAGCGAAAGAACAGGAAAGGCTTCTAGCTGCTGAGGAGAAAAAGCGGCATGATCTGGAGCGGAAACAAGCTAAAGATGAAGAGAAGCGGAAACGTGAGCGTGAAGAGGAACAAAAGAAAGCGAAGTCTTCCAAGCGGCAAAAGCAGTTCGTGTCATACTTTGCACAGCATAGCTCAAACTCTGACCCTGCTGCAGCGAACAGTGCTGGTACCAGTGCTTCCACCATTGATATGACTGGCGATCAAGAAGCAGAAAACGTTAGTGGAGCGAGTGAAAGCAAGAGTGCCAAGATTAATCGCATGGATGCTGCTTTTAGCTTCTTGGGATCTAATGACGATGGTCCATCTGAAACATCAAGCAGGTCGCACCAGTCAATTTTCTTGTCATTAAAAGACAAACGAGGTGCTACCAAAGGTGAATCAGACAACTGTTCTCCTGATGGATGGACTGCTCAACGTTTCCGTGACCCTAAGCTTGGTGCGATGAAGTTGCTACAGTTTTACGAGAATGTTCGACCAGCGTACTACGGTACGTACAGTTCGCGAAGTCGTGTTTTCCGTGGCGGAAGACGACCATTAGCACAATACACAAAATTCGACTACTCAGTGGACAGTGATGATGAATGGGAAGAGGAAGAGCCCGGTGAGAGTTTGTCCGACGCCGACGACGATGGTGACGAGTCTGACGAGGACAACTTGGACTACGAAGATCAGTGGCTGGCCTACGAGGATGAGGTGGACTACATGGACGATGCACCTGCAGACGATGATGAGCCGATGGATGGCGGTGACCGGCCAATGAAGCACAAGCTGCCTTCACAGCTTCAGAAGAAGCGGGCGAAAGCTAAATCTGTTAAGCCAGCGAAGCTGGAGCCCCAAATCATCGGTCCGTTCTTGTGTAAGCCGAACGGTAGTGACGCGTGCATGGAGAATCACTTCTCCGGTTTTACTGGTGAGCTGCTGTGCGCCCCTGTATTTGAGTCGACTCTGATGAGAAAAGCAAGGGAGTATGAAGAGGAGCAGAAACGGCTTGAAGCGTTGCGGCAAGAACAGCAGCGCAAGAAGGAGCAGCAGCAAGAAGAGGAGAAAAGGAAGGCCGACGAGAAGAAGGCACTGGATGCGACGGAGAAGACTGCTACACCTGCTAAACACCCAGCGAAGATTGCTTCTACCACGAAACAAGTGCAGTCGGCGGAGAAATCCAAGCCTCAGAAGACGAAGCCGCAGAAGACCATCCCCCCAAAGACGAAGACGCCGACGAAGGTACCAGCTGCTCCTTCCAGCGTAACACCAGCTAAATTGGCACCAACGACTGTGACTGCCACGCCGCCACCAGGAAAGGCAATGAAGCCTATAGATTCCTACTTCAACAAGTCGGGGGGCCCTGTGCCAGTTGCCTCTCTTCAGCCACCGCAGTCACAGCAGCAAGACGAGCAGAAGTCAAAGGAGGGCGTCGTCGAGGTGATTTCAGTGGATTAGCTGGATGCACTTGTCATTGCGCCACCAGTAGACAACGATTACGACGATCTTTGAAAGTTGCGAATATAACTCACTGCTCGGCAGTAATGCACGATCGATTGATTCAACGGCACGCGTGGCTGTGCAATGTTGAAGCAAGTGTCGGGGTGCATTGTGGTGGTGCAGCCTGACCTGTACCACTGAAACGGTACATTGTGCCCGCAAATGCCCTTTTTGCTCAACTTTTCGCACGTGTCTTTGTGGAAACAATCCCTCGAATTGCGCATTTCTAACGTATTTCTAAAGTCAAATGCCTCAATTTCGCTGGTACGGTCCGTATTGACAGTGTGGTGATTCAGCGCCTTTTAGGTTTGAACAGTACCGAAGTACTTATTGACTACAGTGGCGCCAGAGCAATATCTTCTACTGGTACATTTTTGATTAAAAGAAAGTCTAATGCTGGTTTGTACACACTTATGTGCAGACTTCGAAGGCGTTGGTCTCAAGTCAGTTCAAAGGAAAAGTTGGCTCACCATTCTGGTCTAGCTGCAAGAAGCTCCGCGTCACCGGCTATATAGCGTGGACGCCTGTGCAATAAAGGCTTCAGCGATTTCCACTTCACGTTCGCCAACCTTCGCTTAAAAAAGCAGCAATAATCGACCTCGTTGCCGCAAGCCCTCGCAGTCTCAGACCCACTCCACTCTCTTGGGCGTTGTCGGCATCCTCATGTCGCCCAATTTGGGTCTTTATTTTTCAGTGGTCGCCCGCCCCCATTTCTGTGGATTCTGGCGGTTGGGGTCGTTTCTACCTGGTTTCTATTTCTAAGCGCGTGTTTTTCCTCCTCGCGATCTCCACCGCTCAATCAGCGCGGCCTCAGTTCGCATTTCGCCGCCCCCAGCCGCCAGACCCCCAGCATGAGCCTCGTGACGCGCGTGTTCGCCCCCCTCCGCCCCGCCGCCCGCCAGGCCGCGCGCGGCTTCGCCTCCACGGGCGGCATCCCCAACGACCTGGAGCACGCCGTGGGCCGCGAGCGCCAGGAGCTGGAGGCCGCCGAGATCGGCGTGACGCAGTTCAACCGCGACCCGCTCGAGTCGGACGAGACGCAGGGCAACTCGAAGGACGACCCGATCCTCGTGCCGTCCTTCAACGACGTGCGCACCGTGGGCGTGGCGCACAACGACGCCTCGTACGTGTACTGGTTCAACATGGAGAAGGGCAAGGTGCACTACCTGCCGCAGATCGAGAAGTACTTTATGCTGTACAACCCGGAGGAGCTGGCCAAGCTCGTCAAGGAGGTGGAGGCCAAGCAGTAAGCTGCCGCTCCGTGTCGTCGCCGTGATGCAACTGTCCAGACTTGCAGACCTCAGCACCCGCGGGTTCGGTCGGACCCTCTTTCGGACTCCCCCCCCCACCATCGTAGGGATGAAGAAGAGAGAGAGACAGACAGCCAAACTCTTGTGTGACAAATGAAAAAAAAACAAGACAAAAAAAATGAAACTATTTCCCCCCCCTTCATTGGACGTGTCGGCCTCGAGTCTCCTTCCTGACCAGAGTCTCCGTTTCGGCAGTGAGACCGTTTTCTGGTGCTGTACTGGCGAAGGGGTGCCAAGTTCGACGTGGCACGCGGTTGGTGGCGGCGATGGCCACAGGTTTTCTGCTGGTGGTGGAGGACGGCGCGCTGCTCTGCTGGCGGGGTGCCGAACCTCGCGACGAGCTCCCAAGGTGATGTTCGTCTATTTCCCTCCCTACGACTAGTCAAAATCGAGATCCTACAACCGAGCGCCGCTGTGACGGCACTCGGGGCTATGAACGAGACCGAGAGCTTGGGTTTGTCGTGACAAGAACCCGCGCGCTCTGGTACGTCCACGTCAATTGTCCGAAGTGCATGCCACGACAACAAGGCAGACAAAAAGCGTCTGCAGTCAGCAGGCTACTACGGCGTGACTTGTTGCTGAAGCTGGGCCTGCTGGGTGAAGTACTGGAAAGATGCTGGTGCTGCCCCCTGCTGCGCGAATGGCTGCGGCTGGAACGCTGTTTGTGCAACTTCCTCCATTTTGATCGTCGCCCCGCGTGATGTCAGTGGTGGCAGCGCTGCGTTGGTTCCGTGAGGACCCGCTATCGGCTGTACCTGCGGGCTCCCGTTCAAGATCATGGCCATGGCCTCCCCGTGCTTCTTCGGAGGCTGGGCCTCCTCTGAATTCCAAGATCCATTGCTCACGCAGTCGTCGCTTGCAGGAGTCATCGCAGTGTTGCTCGACGCTACGCTCGTCGTTGGGCTCAGCATTGATGTCATGGGCTTCTCATTTGACGAGGGGGCCGGGTGATGATCCTTCAGCACTCCATCGGTGTCAAACGGGAAGCGCCCAGCAAATTTCAATAAATACTTCTGGGCATGGGTACGCGTCTGCACTGCACTACGCGTCATGACCACCTGGGCCACGCGACGCCAGTCCTTCCCGTACAGGCGAATGCCCTCCAAGAAAGCTGCGTGCTCTTCGCTGGTCCAACGTCCACCCTTGGACGGGCCCGTTGTGCTCGAAGCTGATGCTGGGGTACCAACCGCCAAGCTCTCCATTTTGACGGTAGGTGTTGCCGGGTAGGCCTGCGAGGCAGCGTGGGCATCGCCACCGGGTCGTGGGGTCAGCTTAGGGGCTGAAGAAGAATGGTGAGGCGAAGCTCGGGCACTGTGGTGGCTAGAGGACTCGCCGTGCACTGAAGAAGGCGGCGATGACTTGTGACGCATTGAGCTGTCCTTGTTTGGGTCCGCAATGACGGACTCACGCTTCATCTTCAAGTTCACAATCTGGTCGCGGTACTTCTCACGCTCACTGCCGTGTGCACTGAGCATCGCAGCCTCCATCGACGCAATGCTCTTCGACAGCGATCGGATCTGACGGTGCGGCCAGCGCTTGATACCATTGCGGCGACAGATCTTCTTCATGAGCGTGATGCAGATGCCAAAGTCCTTGGCGACATCGATGATGGGTCGATCAAAGTGAGCACGCAACTCGTCGATGGAGATATGCTTGGTGACCAGACTCTTCACACGGTTGCTCTCGTTCCTGAAGCGGTGACTAAAGCCTGCGTCATCCGTGAAGTCCAGCTTGCTGCCCTTGGGGCCGTCGAAATTGATCTGCTGCACTCGGTGCACCTTTCCTACCCCCCCGATAGCGGTAAAGTGTCTGCGGTGCTCGGAGTCTTCTTCGTCGTCCGACAGCTCGCCCATGTCGTCGTGGTCCGAGTCTGGCGAGCCCGACGCCGCGGCGGCGCCGGAGAAGCCCTTGCTCAGGCTCGTGAGGATCATGGCCGTCTCCTCCGGGTTCAGCCCGGGCGCTTCAACGTCTGCCTTGGTCTCCTGGGCCTGCGCGCCGCACGCGCCGGCGGACTCGGCAGCAACACGCTCACCGGTCACCGCGCGGCCCTCGGCGTCGCATGCCATGCCCATGCTGCCGCTGCCTCAGCTTGCCTGGCTTGCCGGTCAACTGCTATGCTCGGAGAAAAGGCCTGAAGACGCTGCCTCGTCGCAGGTCGACTATGGCTTCGTGTCTGTCGTGGCACGAGCAGTCATGCGTGTCAGTTCAAGCACTGTAGCCATGTCTTCGTCGACATCTTTGGTATGACAGCTGTGTGGCCCAGACGTCGCGCGCGTCACCCTCTCCCCTCAACGGTTTCGCGCTAAAAATAGCCCCTGCGCGTGAAGGGGCACAGAGCTATTGATAGCCCGCCGGGGCCCGTCACGGGTCGCGGAGCCGTACCTGGTTGGCTGAAAGTGGGCTCGGAGCGTGCTGGATGCTGCGCCGGGCGTCGCTTCGGCTCGAGGTGCTGCGCGCGGCGGCGTGCGATGCTGCCTGGCGGTCTGCGACTCTCTGTGTGTGTGGCCTTTGGAGCACCCACCAGTGGATCGACACGAGGTTCGAATCGTCAATGCGGGAGGGGGAAGCATTTCTCGCTTAAGTGCGAGGCAGGAGACTTGGGTTTTGTAAGAAGTACACGATCGTCGATTGTGATTGGACGACTCTGGGGTGAAGTGTGCGCGCACATTAAAGTGGTGTGCGCGACATGAAACGCCTGCGTGCCAGAAAACCTGCGAATCAGTTGAAGAGCACCTTGTGATGGGGGTAATGATGCCGCCGAGGCTCTGCTTACCAAGCTGCGATCGCTGCGTTTTGGATATGTAGGCACCTGTCCTCAATATGTAGCTGGTGTTTGGAGGAGAGTCAACGACGGAGACACAATTCACTTATTACATGTACCGAGTTGAAGTTGACGTTCGGTGTTAACTCATGCTTGTCAGAGCTGCCCGTAAACTACCCGTAAACTACAGCAAGAAACTGTGCGAAGCTACAAGTTTGTCGTGCTTGCATACCTATATCAGTAGAAACGCATATCTTCAGTCTGCCTGGTGACGAAATCTAGGCACTAGAGTACAGGAATACGAAGATGGAAGGCCAACATGGCTACATGTGTTGAGTCACGAGGTTCGACTGTACCCACCATACTGCAGCGCGGTTGAGGCGATAAAACCAACCGACATTTACCACATTTAACATTTGCCAATGGCACACGATGTGCATATTGTACCATCACAAGTTGAGTGTGCAAGTTGGCACAAATAAAATGAACTTCCAATCCAAGTTTGGACCCCTCACAAGCATTGTTAGCAAAACACATTGTGTATGTATGTATGTATGTATGTATGTATGTATGTATGTATGTATGTATGTATGTATGTATGTATGAATGAATGTTTGTATGTATGTGTGCAAACTGTGTTGGCCAGATCACTTTCCAGGTTGCTGCTCACTAATAAAGCATACAAAGGTATGGGACAAGGTAGCCTTCTAAACGGCAACAAACTCTGGCATAAATGAACGCTTGGCTGACCTATGCATCATACCCGATGCGGTTGAACCGTATCAAACAAATCAAAGTGTGCTTATATCGCGCTTAAGAAGTTAGATAGCTTCTGGCCCTCGCAATATGAATCCTAAAAGACCGAGCTGCTTTGATAGAGAAATGTAAATTGAGATAAACATGAGCATTTTAAAGGGAACAACGGTGCTAACCGTCTCTCGCAGAGATACAGCAGTCCATTTGTTTCGAGCAACTCACTTCGATGAAACCTGTTTCGTAAGCTGCTGCTGCTTCCCTTGCAAAAAGTTCAAACAACACCGAACGCGTCATACACCACATTACCAAGCTTTTAATCGTTAAGAGGATCATCAACCGAGCAGCCATCTCTCAAGGAAACTGCATGTCTAATGTGTGTGAAACTTGGCCATCAAGATTGCGCGGATCAAGCATTAACAGTGGCGCAGATCAAATATTGTCGCCCGGCGGTGGTCTGGTGGCATCAGATACACGTCGTACAGCGTGGGTTGGTCGATGGCATCGCCGCTGAAACGTTGTCGTCAACCGATGTGGCTCATATAGCCACAGGTATCGTCGCTGGCATGCCCCGGAAACTCGCCAGCACGCATCAGTTGACATCATGCACTTCTTGGGTGGCTCTGTTGCTTTGTCTCTTCATCAAAATATAATCACCTTGAATCCGCGCAACAATCGTTTCAAACGAATTGTTTGCCTATACGTCCACTATTGTATTGCCCCGAGGGTAGAGGTCATACGGAGAGCACGCACTTTGCTGAGACTTGAGCTCAATATGCCAAATCAGATGATGGCGCACAGCTACGTTAGACGATCTTTGAGCGCGGCCCGAGGTGCCCAAGAGACATTCCTGAAGTTCCGGTGCCGGACACACATCAAGTCTCCAATGCGTGCTTCCGTGGGTATCAACTTGTCTGCAGCCTGTTGGCTCTTCGGCCTAGCAGTGGCTTGGGACCAACAACCCGACGGCTATGAAGTGATCGATGGTCCTGGCAGCCTCGATGCTGTAGATGAATGGCGTCGTGACTGGACCACATGGAAGAAGATGGAGCTGTCCACCAACCGCTACAACCCGAACGACTCCTGTAACGTGTACAACATCGAAGAAGTTCAATGGACGCAGCAGAACTTCGTTCAAGTGTTTCTTATGATGAACGATCGCGATATCTACGACCGTGAGACCCAGCAGTACACTGTCGACAAGTACGTGGATGGCATGCAGAAAAGAGTTGGTGCTATCGACAGTGTGTTGATCTGGCCAGCGTACCCGAACATCGGTATCGACAACCGAAACCAATGGGACCTACTCCGAGATCTCCCTGGTGGTGTCAAAGGCGTCAAAGGCGTGATCGCCGATTTTCATCGTCGTGGCATTCGGGTGATCATCCCTTACAACCCTTGGGATGTCGGCACGCGCGATGAGGACGGGCTTGAGGATATGGTGCGAATGTATAATGCCGACATCATGACGCTGAGTGAGATCATTCCTGAGTTGCAAGCTGATGGATTCAATGGAGACACTATGTACGGCGTCCCAAAGTCCTTTTACAACTGTAGTAAGCCGCTGGTTGCAACTCCAGAAGGTGGTGTGCCCACTGCTTTTCTGAGCCACAACCCGATGAGCTGGGGGTATTACTACGGCTTCTCACACTTTCCGCCAGTGGCTCGACCCAAGTTTCTCGATTCGAGACACATGGTGCAGATCTGTGCGCGTTGGTCGCTGGATAGAACGAACGAGTTACTCATGTCGTTCTTCAACGGTGCCGGCTACGTGGTATGGGAAAATGTGTGGGGCACCTGGAACGCAATGACCGAGCGCGAAGATGAGATCACCAAGAGAATGTTCACCATCCTGCGCAAGTTTGGTCTCATCGTCTCAACTGGAGAGTGGACCCCTTACTACTCGATGACTCCTGACGGGCTGTATACCAGCGAATTTTCATTTGAAAAGAGCGGGCAAGCGCTGTACTCGGTGATCAGTACTCTGCAGAACAGCACGAGTTATGAGCTACCTCTCACGGAAGCGCAGTCTGGAGAAAATGTTCGTATTTTCGACGTTTACCACGGAGTGGAGCTGCAGAAGAAGGCTGATGGAAACAGCACCAGTGGTTCTGTCGTGCAAATAACCTTGGAGCCTCGTGCTTTTGGTGCGATTTACGTCACCAAGTCTAGTGACGACTTGACCGAGTTTCTCGTCGAGATGAAAGCTATGACAACGAAACCGTTGGCAAAATTCTCGGCGACGAGAAACCTGCTCCAACAGCAGATTATTCGCAACAACAGTACCAATTCCACCGCTACACGAACCGAATCAAACAACGATAGCATGATCCGCGTGTCTGGCACTGCGAACTGGTGGTTCAACGTCAGTGGTGTGCAGATTGAACCTGTCTCTGCTTGGACGCCAAACTTTGCTCAATTCGGAACTGGAGTACAATTCCCTTGGGAGAATCGTCCTTGGAACAATCACTCAACACGTTTATTCATCCAGGACTTCTTTATTGATAAGCACCCGGTTACCAATGCCCAATACGGGACTTTCCTTAGGGATAGCGGATACACTCCGAAGGCAATTGACCGATTCTTGCTGCACTGGGAGAACCGTGAGGGTGTTCTGTTATCGTGGAGTGTTCCATCCGGTTTAGAGCAAAGCCCCGTCGTAAATGTTGCCCGGGAGGATGCTGAAGCTTACGCAACTTTCTACGGCAAACGCTTGCCACACGACTGGGAATGGCAGTACGTTGCTTCTAATGGTGAAAATTACGATGCTTATCCGTGGGGACCGCAGCTAGACCGAAATCGAATGCCAAAGGTATTTTACGGCAAAGAGCTGCCGACAGTAAGCCCTGTCGGATCATTCCAGAGTTCTCGCTCGACAAAATTTCTCGTGGAAGACCTCGTGGGATACGTGTGGCAGATGACTGATGAGTTCTGCGATGTTCACACATGTGGAGTTGTCCTTCGAGGAGGGAGCAACTATCACCCTGTATCTGCAACACACAGTGACCCAAACTGGTACTTCCCACAAGCGTTGGATTCCCAACACCACAACCGTTTCCTTATGATCAGCGAGGGTTATGATCGCTCCCCTATGGTGGGCTTCCGCTGCGCAAAAAGTATCACACCTTCTCGCGAATTCGACGTTGCGGCATAAAGGACGACCCACTTCTAGCCACGATTTTTTTAGGTAGCTGCAGAGAGTTCAGAGCAACGTTACATGGCATAACAAGGTTACATATCATAACAAGATTACATGGCATTGCACGCGTTTGCGTTTCTGTTTAAAAGTACTTCGAAGTATGTGTTTGTTGGTTCTTTTCCTCAAAACCTACATAAAACAATTTTTTCCATCCGCTCGTAAGGATCGCTACGATATCCGGGTGATTAAAACACTGTATAGCAGGGACCAAAGATGGCAAAGAGTTCTCGGTCGATTTTCATTTTCAAGGAATTGTAGTGTTTCCCGGGTAGAAGTATCAAAGACGTCAACACTGTCGGTGTGGGAGCTACCCCACAGGAGCTTGTAGCCGACTGTATTAATGTAACTGGAACTTGGCAAATTGAAGAGTGAGGTCCGAAACTGATAATGCCGGCTCGTACTCAGGGCGTCTTCGTCAATTCAAAGGCGTCCCCTTGAATGTAGACGAAGAGCCAGAGATCCCATCCAAAGGCAACATCCAGTTTGGCATTCAAAGTCCCTAATGTGCAACCGGGTCAAGCACTAGCAGCTAGACCGGCAATAGGTAGATGTAGATCATATCGAACAGCCAAACCATGTACCCACCTGTCCTCCACTGTCAGCCATTCGATCTTGGGAAGATCTTCAGGCGACCGTCGGACACATCGGGGTCATCTGCATGTCTGTGATCTGTATACGACTAATCAGTTGCGGTGATGCCAAGGTGAAATACCTGGCATCCACTACAAGAGTGCTGGATTGCGTAGTAAGAGTGATACGACTGCTATGCGAATGGAACGGTGATAAAGTATCGCAGAGCAACGAAAATGTCTTGATCATATCTCGAGATAGCTTCTTAAACCAAACGCCGTCCTCCAAGAAATTCCTCGCTTCCTTCCTTGAGCTCCTGAATATAGCTGCATAGCGAGGCAGTGATCAGGTCACCGTTCAAAATGGGCTGGATAACTTCCAAGTCAGCTTGTATCGCAGGATCGTTCGGTGGCATACCGTAGCGATACACAGCCAGCCAGCGCAGAGTCACCGATACTGTTTTACTCGTTATGGGGTCTTTCTGTGGGGTAACAATTATGCTGCAGATGCTGTATTGCCACGAGGCCGAGTCTGATACAGGATATAGTGGGTCGTCCGTCACCGCGTCGATGTGAACCATTCCGTGCAACGGTGTACGATCCGAACACAAAAAGTTGTTTTCTTCCCAAGAATTCTCCGCCCGTTTGAAGTTTGAGCGCAAATAATGGGCACTGGGTCCCACACTACTGAGTAGCTCCGCTGTTAGATCGATACCAAAGTGGCGCTTTAATGTCGTAGGCATCGAGTCAAAGTAAGAGAGTACAGCAGCATACACCACCTCAAGAGACGTATGTGGAATCTCCGACACGAATACTCCTGATACCAGTGTGTGGTCCTCGCAACCGGTGACATCGATTTGAGAGAGTGGCATCAACGACCTCCCAGTCCGGCCTGCTTTCTTCTGTTTCGCCAGTTCCTTGTCAATCGCCATTTGTGAAAACTTCTCTACGATAGAAGGTATTGTCGTTAGTGACCGATTGCTATGCGCTATCAACATCTTCTCGCGCTCCTCTTCATCGTAACCTAGTCGTGTGTCGAAGTGTAGTTCCTTGAAAATGTCTCTCCCACTGGAGTGCAGAGAATTACGCAATATAGCAGTCTGTAGCGAGGCTAGCAAAATCTGCTGCTGTTGTAATAGCTCTTGGAGCTTTCGTTGCACGCTGTTGCTTTGGTTGGCAGTGTACTTCTCCAGAGCACAGCGTTGTGCTATGGCGAGTTCGCGTGCGTCGGGTATTTGCTTGGTCCACTTGGACTGGAGCCCTTGGAGTTCGTATTCCATGGCTGTAACCACTGTTCTCATCATACGGAGTTTGTGGGTGG
>BSXT01002926.1:0-16817 GCA_030267785.1 Phytophthora fragariaefolia
CCTGACGCCACATTCAGCAGCCGCTCGAGTGCCATGGAGGCGCCACAAATATTGGCTAGCGCCATGGAGATGCTCGCTTTTCGACACCAAGTACGCTCGAGCCGGGAATGGTCTATCGTTCGGGTGGCAGAGGCACAAAATTCGTCTGTGACGGCACTACTCGATCAATTTCGCTGGCTGGTACTCCTGCCGCAAATTGGTTAAAGTCTAGGTATTAAACACGCACATTGGCGATGCAGCGCCTGCAGCAACGCATTCACTGTGCGGGTCGCCCCACTCCGCTTGCCTTCGTTTACACGCTGCAGCCACCTGATGTTTTCTTGATAACAAATCCACGCGCTGTGGGCCCAGCTCAGCTGGCACAGTCGTCTCATGGTACCCGTCGCATGGGGAGGAGAGGATCGGCTAGGTGTGCTCCTGCACGGGGCTTGACGCCTCGACTCGAGACTCGAGGCAATGAACTCGGCACCCAACAGCCAACAAGCGCCGCTCGCCGCGCCTGAACTTTTCAGACCTGGGTTCGCTTCGACAATGCCAGCGCCACGTTCTACCAGATCTTTCGAGTCGCCGAAAGTGTGAGTTCTGGACTCGGCGGCCAGCCCTGCAGACAGTCTAGGTGACCTGACATGCCGGAGCGAAACAAAATCTTCTTACGAAGAAAACCTCTCGTGGCACCGCCGACACACGACTGGTCTGCCGAGCTCGATATGCTAACTTAGCATTGCTAAGACTCGCAGCATATCGAGCTCGGCGACCCAAGGTACTTCAATTGACACTTGCCGCGGAGTGCCCACGGTGGCCTCCACACTGACTCGTGTCGGTTGCGAGCCCTTGCAGCCACGGCGCTGCCGCGTAGAGAGATCAAGCGAGCGCACCGAGAAAAAAAGAAGACGGCTCCGCACCAACGGCAAAAGGACCGCGACAGCCACGAGCCGTTCGAAACGGTCCGAACCTTGATCCTTGAACGGATGACGCTGATAGAAGAGCGTCGCGCAAATCTGCTGCCACTGCACGCGTATTTCTGCCGACGCAGTGCCTGCTTGCTGTACACAAGTACTGGTAATGTACCAGTTCACCGAGTCGGTGAAGTTCACCGACACCGGGTGAACTACATGCGCGTCTTGAAGTTGATATCCGTGATCGGTATTAATAGCGGCGCGAGCGAGCCGTGAGTTACAGCCTGTACACACGCCTGCTTGTCGCGCCGCTCGCAGCGGCTGGGCGGCGGTGCCCACATCTTGCCCCGCGCGGCTCACTACGCCCCGCCCGCGTCGCAAGTGCAATACACCGCCGATTGAAGATCGCAAATCGGCGAGAGCTACCAACGCCGCGGACAGCGAACGGGGGCCCAGCACCACCGCGGGCAAGCACAAGCAGCCCCACGCCAGCCAGCCGCAAGCCACGGCGGCACCTTGCGTGCCGTGGCGGAGGACTTGGCTCAAATCTGTTTCGAGGAGGAGGAGCCCCGATCCGGGGCCGTTTCGGTTGCTGGAAGCACCGCGCTCCCGCGCCGGTCTAATCGGAAACGGCAGGGCTCGGGTTTCAGAGTCGCAGGTCGCGTCGCTTCTCTCTACTATCAACTCGCACCTGTATGCGCGTACGCAGCGTCGCAGAGCGACCAAGTCTCGCAGTTCAATGTGGCCCCGGCTCTGCGCGCGTCTGACTAGCATGGAAGAGCCAGGCGCCGCCCCGTCCGCGCCGGCTCGCCGAGCTCGGGAAAAGCAGGCGACGGCACGACGCGGTCGCCACCAGCGGCTTCCCTCGCCTCGCCTCGCCTCGCCATTATCCGATTCGCTCTGGCCGTGCGTCGTCGCCCCGGCAGCATTCGGCCACACGCAGAAGCCACTTCCGTCACTTGTCGCAGCATGAGCCTCAAGCGCCCGCAGCACTCGCTGGACGAGCTCGAGGCGCCCGCCAGACGCAGCAAAGGCAAAAGCCGCCGCAGCCGCCGCACGCTGCAGAGCTCCGAGTCGTCGAGCTCGTCCTCGTCCTCGGCCTCGTGCAGCGAGGCCGCGCTGCCGCTGGCGTCCGCGCCGCGCACCGTCGAGATCATGTGGGGCGGCCGCTCGGCGCCGGGCTTCACGCTCAAGCGCAAGCGCACGGGCGCCATCCTCGTGAGCACCGTGACGCGCGCGACGCAGACGGCCACGACGCTCAAGGTCGGCAGCGAGCTCAAGCTCGTGGGCGGCTTCCCCGTCAACCGCCTCACGCTGCAGGACGTCAAGAAGGTCATGCTCATGGCCCCCAAGCCCGTGAGCCTCGTGTTCGTGAACGCAGACGACGTCGTGCTGGGCGGCGTGGACAGCGCCTCCTCGCCCGGCAGGCGCTCGCTCGCGTCCACGACGCTCTCCACCGCCAACCTGCGCCGCAGCGTGAGCATGGACATGAACAGCCTTCGGCCCGACAGCGGCGAGGACAGCGACTGCAGCGACGTGTCCACCGTCTCGGCGCCCGCCTTCTACAGTACGCCGTCCGAGAGCAACAAGTCCAAGAAGCGCAAAGTGTCCACGCTGCAGGTGGCTCTGGATCGCGTCAACCAGCTGCTCAACCGTCCGGTGCGGCAGGCCGGCCTGCACATCGCGGCTGGCAAGAGCATCGTCGTGTAGATGGACGCCCGCCCCACCTGGCAGCTCTTCTGCTTCAACCACGTGCTCCCCACTTCGCGTCTTCAACCACCTCACGGATCCTCGCAACACACTCAGCCTAATAGACGGAGAATCAACGCACAGCGAGGTCGAGCGAGTCGCGCGCGAGCCATTGGGAAGCTCCACGCTCTGCTCACCTCCTGCTTACACGCAGAAAAGTGCTCTTTGTATTTATTCCAGCACATGCTAAGAGAGAAATACACATCGGACATTGCCCATGTGCTCAACACGAGCGTCGATTCAGAAGTTTCTACAGTATCTGCCAATCTGCTCTACAAACTATAGTCTGAGTCGCCTCGGGAAGTGGCCGTACGCGCCGATGGCGATGTGCAGCATGTGCTGGAAGTCGTCCTTGTCGATGCTGCCTCTGCCAGAGCGGTCGGTGTACTGGAAACAGCGGTCCAAGTCGTTGCGGAACGAATGCGAGTTCTTCCCACTCTGCTGGAACGGGGTGAGCTGCGCAATGTTCTCGAGCGTCAGCAGACCATCCTTGTTTTGGTCAACCGCGTCGAAAACCTCGTTGGCACACTTGGCGAACACGGCTGGATGCTGGCTTTGAATCTGCGACCAGTCCAGCAAGGCGGCGCAGAATTCGTTGCGAGACAACAGACCGTCACCATCCAAGTCCAGGTTGCGCAAAAAGCCGATTGCTTCACCTCTGGTAAGACGATAGCCACCTCCAGCCACATACGCTGCGAACTCCTCCAGTCCGACACTTTCGCTGCCATCACGAGATACCTCACTGAACAGCACCATCACATCCTGCATTGTTGCCAGCGGCAGCAGTCTGGTTACCTCGTTCAGTACAGCATGCTGAAGACTGTTGAGTGATCGGTAAAGCTGCAGCCTCTGGACAAGTGTCCCGTTTAGTGCTGGACCTGCGATGCCCTTGGTCGCTTCCTTGGCAGCAGCCGAAGCTGTGGTCATTGCACCAGGAGACAGAGGAGCATGGGGTCGAAGCCACGGGTGTTTGAGGGCTTGTTCAGCAGTGAAACGTTTAGATACATCACGCTCCAGAAGTCCGCGAACCAGGTCCTTGGCTTCGTCAGAAATACCAGTCCATGGGGGACTTTCAAGGTCAATCTCTTCGTGTAAAATACGCTCGTCAAGCAGAGGTCCGGACTCGAAGGGGAAGCGCCCACTTAGCAGATGATACAAAATCACCCCGCAACTCCAGAGGTCTGACGGGTAGGCGTAATTGTGTTTGAGAACCTCTGGTGCCGTGTATAGCGGTGTACCGTGCACTTCGTGCAAGAACTCTCCCTCGTCCAAGAACGCAGCTCCACCGAAATCAGTAAGCTTGAGCGGACTGTCCTCTTTCGTGTCGGCAAACAAGAAGTTTTCGAGCTTTAGATCTCTGTGCAGAATGTGCAGCAAATGACACTGCCAGACCACGTGCAGGATGTCTCTCATATTCATTTTCGCTCGCTCTTCTTGCTTTGGATTCGCTGTATGATTCAGCTCCTTTTCTCCAGACAACCTAACGGACGCGTCTCCACCAATGCAACGCTCCATCACCAAATACACATTTTCATCGTCTTCGTACGCTCCGAAGAAATGGACAACATTTAGTGTTCCTCCCAGCAGCACCATCATGCGTCCTTCCTGTTTCAGTGCGGCATAGTCCTTGCGGCTCACCACACGAGACTTGGGGACAATCTTCACTGCCAAATCTAACTGCAGCTCACTTCCACGCAAAGTCTCCTGCTGCACTGGCAGTACGCAGTATACTTCTCCAAAAGCCCCCTCGCCGAGCTTATCGCCCAGCTTGTACTTCTCACGGAAATTCCTCGGTAAATTGAACTCCAGCTCTTCCGGCTTGGTAAAAAAGCTCGCAGCCTCAAGTGCCACATGCTGCAGCTTTGGGAACGGTGCCAGCTTGTCCATGTATCCTCTCCATCCCTTGCGGATGCTGCCGTAGTGGAGCCCCAGCGGCTTCCGAGAGGACGAACTTTGGCTGCTGCTATTCACGAACGCAGACGCTCCAGGCGTCACCGCTGCGTCTGCTTGTTGCTGGGGCGGATGCTGGTCTGGAACGGCCAAAAAGCAGCGCATCTGGTTGCTGGAAGCGTCAGGACGCGGGCGAGCGAGCGGCGTCGAGCGGCGCAACGCGGAGGGAATCGCCATCATACTTTACCGGGGGATAGCGCGTGTTCTAGAGCACGTGCGGCGACGTGAGAAGCATGTACAGATGTGCGGGAGCGAGGAGGATGAGGTGACGTGCAGCGCAGCAATAGCGATGGCCTGCGCGCAGCAGCAGCAGGAGGCGAAGCGCGAGCCGCAGTCGCGCTATTCGTAGCGATCGATCGGCGCTGAGCTGACTTGGTGTCGGCCGTTTCATGTACACCACCGAGAAGCTGCATGTCTCAGAGATACACAAACGATACGCAAACTGAAGTGTACCGCGGAGATGGTACACGCACCGTTTAACAGGCGATCCTGACGTCAGTACTACTGACAGTAGGTAGTAAGCTTACCTACTAGGTACTGACTGTACTGAGTGACACGATGGATCCAGCTGCGTCCTACAGTATCCATGTACTTTTACCATACTGTACTATTAATATGGTGTCTTGGTGATCATCTGATGATTCATCAGGCGTCGAATTGGGCAAGGCGACGTGGCTTTACGCTGCCGGCACAGCTTGAAGTGGGTGTGAGTAAGCCGTGGCCGCTTGGTGACTGATGTTGCACAGAGTGTTGCACACGACAGTGCAACGTGGTTGCATCGTCGGTGACGTGAGTCGGACGTGCGCGCGCGGAGACATCTGCTCGCGTTCCGAGGCGACACGCATCAAGGGCAACATGCAGGGCAAGCCGCTGGCGTGGAAGTCATCTATCTGTAGAACGTTGATGGGTGATGTGGGGGGAGCTCACTACACAGCTTAAATTGAATGGGTGTCGATCACATCGGCGTCTGCAGTCGCGCCCGTGGTCTGTGGCACCTCCGTTCTCCTGTCTGTCGGGCTACTTCCTGTGTGCGAAGACGACTTATCTTGCTGGAGGCGCAGCATGCTGCCTGACAGAAGCCGGCTCGACGGTGACAGCAGGAACATAATCGAGTGTGACAGTGCTGCCGTGTCGTCGGAGATCTCGCCGTCGGCTTCGTCTGCGAGTTGGCGGGGCGGCAGCAAAATGCAGTTCACCTGCACATTGCGCGGCTGCAGCTTTGCCGCTAGAGACTTTACCAATGGCTCGATGGCGGTATCATCTTCGGCAGACGCAATGTTCACGATGGTTCCACTACTCGGGGCTAGCCAGCCGGTCTCACTACCTTCTGGAAAGCAGCTTGCAGTCATCGACTCACTGAGAGCTTCGATGAGGGCCCTTAGTGAACACCAATGCATAAATAAAGTTAGAATTCTTGATATCGTTAATCACACCCGAAAAGGTATGCACAATACTTACGCGCTCGAGACGATGGGGTTAGTTTTTGTGGCATCTTCGACGGACCCATCGGGCTGGTCCTGGGGTGCAGCAAGTGCCTTCACAACTTCCGTGCCTGCAAAGTTGATCAGAAAATCGACGCGCTGGTATTTGGAGGCGATGGAGCTGCACCACTCTCCAACATCCTTTTGTGTTTGAAACGATCCCAAGACGGGCAGCATCACACCACGCGTTGAATCCTCGCTCTCGGCTGGATAGCGGGCGAGGTGCTTTGTATTGAATTCATCCAGAGCCGTCATGTTCCTGCATGGTGCAAGCCAACAGTGAGTTACGGCATATAAATTCAAGCGAGAGGTATCACTTACGTAAATGAAAGTAGTACACTCGCCCCCAAAAGCCACAGTTGCGTCGCTACCGATGCCACAGATTTGTTGTCACCTCCAGTGATCGCCACCTATCAGCAAAAACCAAGCGCACGTTACCATAACGGTTTGAGCAGAGCTGCCAAGTTCCGCTTCAACATACCAGTTTGTTGTAGAACACCGTCTGATACTGTGCAGACATCGCCGCAGCGTCTTGATACAGCATCTGCGAAGCCAACCCATCCACACCAACAGCCGCACCATCGGCTCCAGCTACAGGAGCTCCATTCGAGCGCAGCATGATCATCCCTCCGGCAGAATACACTGACGCCGCCATCGCAGCCGGGTCCTTCTCACCCGCTGGCGGCGTGGCAAGCTTTGCGCGCTTCCGGTTGCTCTCCAAATCAATGTAGTCGCTTAGCGTGCGCTTCTGGATCTCTGCATGGTCAGCTCCAGTCGCGACCGGGGTCGCACTCGGACGCACAGCAGCACCCACACTCTGCAGCTGGTTGTACAGTCCGTTGTTGATCTCCGTGCGCGCATTGCAGCGGCCCTCGCGCAGGTTCTGCAGGAAGATCTGCACCGCCAGGTCTCCCTCGGCCTCGCGCTTGTGCTTGAGCAGCCGCATGAACTCCGGGTGCTTGCTCATCAGGTGGTTCTCGATGCGGCCGCGGCGGCAGTTGAGGCGGCTCCACACTTTGGTCAGCTCGCGCTTGGACGACGGATCGTCGCACAGCATGCACACGATCACGTCCTTCTGCTTGTCGGCGCCCGCAGCGGCCGCGGCCGCCACTGCAGCGGCCGCCGTGGCGCCTCCAGCCGTGCGCACGGCCTTGAGCACGCGCCCGTCCATCTCCGTCTCGGGCAGCGAGCGCTCGACGATCGGCAGCGAGTGCAGCCAGCGCTTCTGGAAGGTGAAGACGCGCTTGCGGGAGCCCGCGGCTTTCGGCGTCTGCTGCTGCATGGAGGCCGCGGCGGCAGCCACCGCCGCGTCTGCAGCTTCAGCGGCCTCTTGCGCAGGCGTCTCGCGCATGCCGGGCGCGGAGAACGACGAGGCGGACGTGGGGGAGCCCGCGGCGCCGACGGCCTTGTCCGTCATCGCTTCTTGCGACTTGCGGGGGTTCTATATGGCGCTTTGTATGCGACCGATTGGTACAGTTTGAATGGTGGGCTGGTACTCGGTACCGCAGCTTAGGTACGACGCGGATGCGCGGGAGCCGTGACCGTGGTTCGTTCGACTTTCACGTCGAATAACCACCCATCATTTCCGTACAATATGCATAACGAGAGGTAATGAGCCGGTAGAGTGATGGACACGCCGGGAGTGATGGTGCGGAAAGTTGCTGTTCAAGGCAAGATCCCGCGCCGGCCATGCGATCCCTCAGGGTATCAACTGCCGCAGGGCTCCTTCTCTATGCCCCACACTGGGGGGATCTCGCGCAACCGATATCTGCTTTCGCAGGCCAAAGGTGAGGAGCTCGAAGTTCCACTTCAGCATATTCCCCCCCGGCCGCTCCCCCGCCATGAACGCGCCGTCGGCCCTGAGCTCGCTGTACTTCACGCCGGCGCTCGGCAGCGTCGCGGCGGACGCGCCCCCGCCGGCGGCCAAGCCCAAGGCGAACTCGACCGTCACGATCCTCCCGGCGCCCGAGGCGTCGGCGGACGGCGCGTGCGCTGCCCCCCGCGCGCTCGCGGACGCGGCAGCAGCCGACGGCTACGCGTCGCCCGCGTCGACGCCGCAGCAGATGCCGTCGCCCCCGGCCGTGCGCGCCACGGGCAAGAGGAAGCGGCTGCAGCTGGAGCACGAGCTGACGTCGTTCCTGGCGCCCGCGCCCAGCAAGCGCAAGGGCAGCAGCGACTTCCTGCGCAAGGGCCAGTGGACCAACACGGAGGAGCGACTCGCGCGGCTCCTGATCGAGGCCTTCGAGGACGGCTACCTGCCCATCTACACGGGCATCCGCCTGCGCGGGTACCTGGCGGTGCAGCTGCAGTGCGACCCCATGCGCGTGTCCAAGAAGCTGTGCGCGGGCGCCATCGACGGCAAGACGGTGCCCAAGAACTACGGCCAGAAGAAGTTCAAGCTGCGCAAGAAGCCCTTCTGGGACTGCGCCGAGGCCGAGCGCCGCATCACCGAGCTCGAGAGACTCACCAGAGCTCTGTGGGGCGAGGCGCGCATGAAGAAACCCTCGTTCCTCACGCTCTCGAGCACGCGCAATGTGCTCAAGCGGCGCGGCTCTGTGGATGGCGACGACAGCGAGTCGTCGTCGCCACCCACGCCTGCTAAGGGCCGCGCACCGTCGGCCACCCCCAGGCCCAAGAGGCAGAAAGTGTTCCCTATCATTTATTTAAACCTGTCCAAGAAACTCAAGCACTACTCGGTCCGCGGACTGGGCAGCAGCAGCAGCAGCAGCGAGCCTGCGTCTTCGTCCGACTCCGACAGTGAACCTGTGCGACTGGATGGCGAGTCCCTGCAAGCTGCGTACGACCTGCTGACTCTGTGTAGTCCTCGAGGCAGCAAGGGCAAGTCCAAGAAGCGCGTCTCCAAGAAGAGCAAGGCCAAGTGCGCCGAAGCCGCTTCAAGCGAGGGCGTCTCTATCAAGGAAGAACCCGTGGAGGACACATCCAGCGCAGACAGATCCCACGAGGACAAATCGGAGGAGCCCAAGGCCTTGAAGGAAGAATCCAGCGCGGATCTCCCGCATGGCGACACTCCGCCCCAGACCGTCTCCGCTGAGGACGTCCCCATCGCGGACGTCTCCGAAGTCCCCCCTCCCATCGCAGATGCCGCAAGTGCGGATCTACGCGCCATCGAGCTCCCCAACGCAGCTCACCCTGTCAATATGTGGCCCACTGTCGCCAGCGAGGACGCGAGCATCGCGCCCGTGTCCTCGTCCTCGTGATGTATATGTCCCCGCACCACGATTAACCTTTATCTCGTCTGTAATAAAACCGCGTTGCCCAAGCCCAAATCACTTCAACGTGGCGGCGTAATTCGCTGCCTGCTGCGGATTGGTCCAAATCCCACTCCGATTAACGGCGCGCGGATTACCGCGTCTTTGCGACAAAACGGAGCGGCCGGACGCCATAATCTGATCCCCCAAGCAGAAGCGCAGCGCCATGGCGACGGAAGCCCCGCGCAGCCCCTCCCTGCGCCAGCGCAAGGCCTCGGCCATGCCGGCGCTGGACACGCAGGACGCGGCCCCCGAGGCGGCCGACGGACCCGTGAGCAAGTCCCCGAGCTCGCAGCGCGCCAGCCCCCGGCCCGACAGCTGGGCGTACAACACGTTCCGCGCCACGCACGGCTCCGAGGTGGAGGGCCTGCTGCTGTTCCCGGAGCAGCCGCGCCAGATCTTCGTGCTGCTGCTGGTGGTGGCGGGCTTCTCGTACTACTCGTTCACGCACGACTCGCAGGACGCCGTGCAGAACGTGCGCAACGCGCTGTTCGCGGCCGTCCTCATCTTCCTCGTGTACTGCTTCCTGCAGACGCGCGACGGGCTCATGGTGCGCCCGCACCCGGGCGTCTGGCGCGTCGTGCATGGCTGCTCGGTGGTGTACCTGCTGCTGCTGGCGGCCATGCTGGTGCAGAACCGCCAGGGCGCCATGGCGGCTATGCGCTTCATCTTCCCGGAAGTCGGCAGTCGACCCAAGACGGTGGTGCCCGCCCAGCTGCAGTGCGAGATCAACTCGGAGGTAGAGCAGAAGAAGGAAACGAGGGGGGGAGGCGGCAACGGCGCTAATTTGTTGCCGTTCTTGATACTCTGCTAGTCGCTCACGCGAGGTGTGACGAGCATTTGGTTCTTCGCCCACGTGACGGGCTGGTGGGGCAAGATGTGCATGTTCCGAGACTGGCGATTCTGCTGGGTGCTCAGTATTGCCTTTGAGATCCTGGAGTTGGCGTTCCAGTTCGTGATCCCGGATTTCCAAGAATGCTGGTACGGTGGGCTTAACGGATGGAATGGATGGGAATACTGGTCGTTGCTAACCTTTCAATGATTACAGGTGGGACTCACTGTTGTTGGACATGCTGGGGGCGAACATGCTTGGCATGTGTCTAGGCCGCGTGACGCTGTGGCTTCTGGAGTCCAAGGAATACGACTGGTCGGGCCGCAGAGGTAAGAAGATGGGCTACTTCCGCTTGGCTCTCAACCAATTTACACCGTTCAGCTGGGAGCAGTATCACTGGGAGGTGTTTTCAAGCTTTAAGCGCTTCGCGGAGATCGTGTATGCGATGCTGTTGTGTCTGATTACGGAGCTGAACGCTTTCTTCATGCTAACGACTCTGAGCATCCCCAAGGAAAGCAATTTTAACTCGTATAGACTGCTCCTGGTGTTCCTGATCGGCATTCCTGCGGCCGCTGAGGTGAGATGCTGCTCGAGTTTCTCCGACAGCTCATTTATACTAACGTGCCCAACATCTTTTGCCTTCAGTACTACGAGTTCATCACAAACCCAGAATGCTGGCGCTTGGGGCAGAATTCGTGGATGATCCTCTCTATCGCGACGTTTGAGATTCTGGTGTGGGTCAAATTCTCGGCGAACGGCGTGCTGTTCACTCAACCTCCGCCACCTCTCGTTATGTACCCGATCTTGGCATTTGTGATTATGTTTTCGGTCTGGATGCTGCTCTTCTTCCGTAATACCCCACACCAACCTTCGTCTCGCCGCTCTCGTGGACTTGTTACTGGTTGGAGCTTCTTGGACGTCCTTTTCTGGGCATCGTTCACTCCACTGGTGTTCCTTACTTCGCAGTGGGCGTTTTGAAAATCTGGTCCGCGGTGGTGAGTTCGTTTAGGTATCGCATGGGTATGATGCGATTGAGCGAGACCTTTTGAAGTAGATAGATAGTGGTTGAAAACTAATTCCAACGAAATGAATGCTATCAGCATTCATTCAGCTTTATGCTGATTTGACTTTTACAACAACTGAGGGCGCGTTCGGTGGAACGCAATTTATCAATTGCAATATCGCCTGGAACACAATTTGAAAGCAGATCGATTTCGCCTCATACATGCACAGGTAACCACGGAAAAATCCGCTCCACTAAAAAATACGCCATGCGACAGATCCACCCATCTCATCCGATACAAAACTTTTTTCCATCTCTAGCCAATAACATGTTTTGTTGAACATATTTTCTACCAATTAATATCTTGCATTATTCGTTTGACTGCTAAGCACTAAATGGGGGAATCGTTAATCGCACCGCGATTTTCCTTAACCGAACCGTTTGTGCCAAAAAAGTGGTACAATGTTTCTAAATACAAGCAGTTTCTAATCACTGGCCCGAGCGGATAGTCTGCGAGGCTGAGCGCGGTGGCCAGGAGGCGGTGTCGACGTCGGCACGCCGCGTCGCGCTAACGATGTCGTTGCTACCCTACGCGCTACCGAAGGACGCGCCCGTGTTGCTGCCACAGAACGCGCTGCTGCAGGACGTGCTGCTGCTGGACATGCTGCTGCTGGACATGCTGCTGCTGGACGCGCCCGTGTTGCTTGATGCTGCTGCTGGATGCGCCCGTGTTGCTTGACGAGCCCAGCAGCACGACCTGCACCAGCACGTCCTGCGGCGGCAACATGGGCGCGTTCAGCAGCAGCGCGTCCTGCAGCAGCACGTCCTGCGGCAGCAACATGGGCGCGTCAAGCTGTTGAAGATCCGCAGTCGTTATGCGGCGACTCGTGGGAGTTGGCACGACCTGTGGTACCAGTCGCAGCAGCTTGTGGTGGGCATAGCGATGAAGTAGCGTGCCAGTGCACTCAGGGAAGACCTAGGTAACGGATGAGAGGGCCGAGTGAGTCCCGTCCGAGATCAATCTACTCAGTTCCATTTCCACCTTCTCCTGCACAAGCAACAATAAGCAACCGGTTATGAGCCCAATTAACCACTAAGACCCCCACGACGCCCAAGCGCAGCACGCACCTTCGGAACAAGTCGACGCGATCCCCGTACCAGTCGAGCAAGATGCCGTCAGCGCTCAGGGCGCGGGGCCCGGGGGTGAGGACGGAGGGGGTGTACGCTCTGGGCTGCTGTGGAAGCGCATAAGCTTCTCGGCGTGCTGACGTTAGAATTGAATTTGCTTGCTGAAGAACAGGCCGACTACCGCGGGACAAGACAGCCTAAGAAACACCTTAACAAGACTACTGCTTTACTGTTCTACATCTGCTTCTGTTTTACGTACGGTGCCACTATCTAAGAACGCTGCGCCACCCCCAGTGCTCGCACTGAAGCTACTCGACCCTAGAAATACGACTCTCGGGGCTACGCCTTAGCCATGCACAGGCCACTCGCCATTCCCGGGACAAGTTGGTGGAGAAGAAGGGAAGCTTCACTCGTGCGAATGGTGTGTGCTGTGCGTTCTAGGAAGTGCGCGTCCAGGATTGCTGACTGCACTGGATTAATTTTTGCAGGACCTGGGTGTCTCTGGCGCTGTTCCGTACGAACGGAACGGTTGATATTCGTGAGTCATAGCGATTTGGTTTTCGGAAGCGTGTGCATACAAGGATAAGGTACACGTGGCAGCATTAGCGCAAGGAGCCCCGGAGAACTGCCTGGAATATATTTTGGAAGTCACGAAGGTTACACGGAGCAGCTTGAAGTTGGTATTTAAATTGGTCAAAGGGGACTGACTACTTGGCGCTGTGATTTTATTTCGGCTTGGTTATCGAATTACCGGAAAGTGTGCCGCTAGTGAAGGCACGTAATAAGAGAATAAAGGAAATAGGAAGCGCGATGTTAAGGGGACCGCGCCGCGAAGAAGACGACGGTTTTGAGATTGCGCAAGAGGGGGATGCTGCCCTCTTTGCTGAGAGAGACAGGGCCGTGCCACATGTGCGCCAATTTGCGAGCGTATCCCGGTTTCACACGGCCCAAGTACAGCCAAACTTGCGAGCCCGTCTCGATCGAGTGCTGTAACGCGCCTTCGTTGTGGCGTCTTGCTCGATCGGCAACAGCCTCTTGAACTAGTTCCAGTGCCTGTGCTCGCGCCATCTTGTAATGCCGTTGGATTCGCATCCTCCAGCCCCGGGCGTGAGCGCCTCGGTGTGACGTATTTCCGATCGAGAGCGTCGCTTCCAGCGTAGTTCGCGCGTCCCAGCCGTGCACGAGGTAGAACGGGGGGTCTCGTTCCGCGTTCTGTCGTGGCCGTGTTCAGGGCGAACGTGAGCCGTTCGGCGTACTCGTCCCAATCGCGTTGGTCGACGTCTGCGATGTACATCTTGACCGCTCGGGTGACCGTCTGGACCATGCGTTCTGCAGCGACGTTCACCTGCGGGTGGTACGCGAGCGTCGCTCGTTGTCTCTGACCCATCAGCTTGTTGAACGCCTTAAAGAAGTCAGCCGTGGAGCCCGGCTCCCGATGGTGTCGGATAGCTTCGCTCGCTCCGAACTGTCTGAAGACGGCCTCTTCGTAGGCTTCGGCCACCGTCTGGGCACTCCGCGACGCGTAGGATTTCGCAATGACGAAGCCCGTGCACAAGTCGACCCACACGAGGAGCTCGGTATTTCCCTTGTACGATACAGGCAACGACGGAATATGGTCCTTCGCGATGACCTGGAACGGGTAAGTCGCGATAATGTTGCCTGGCGATTCGCCTCGGATCGTAGGTCGGCCTTTTCCCGTCTCGCAGTCGGTGCACTCCCCAACGTAGCGTTGAACGCTCTTGAAGATGCCCGGCCAGTGGAAGTGTCGCCTGACGCGCTGATACGTTCGTCCGATGCCTTGGTGGCCTCCTTCCAGACTCGCATGGTAATGGTGGAGGACGTCGTCCTGGAGCGTTTCGGGTATGACCAACTTGAGGATCGCGTCGCGATCTTCGGCAGACTCGTCGCCCCGGGTACGATAGTAGAGCAGCCCGCTCTCGCCCTCCTCATATTGAGGCGCGATCTTGCGGCAGTCTTTCACTATCCTTTTGGACAGACTTCCCAGTTCGCCACGCATATATCTCTTCAAATTAGCGATCCAAAGTTCTTCGTCCTGAGCCGTCCTGACGCGATCTAGTCGGAGGCGCTGCACCCTCAGCTCTTGGAGGACTTCCGGCGTTCTCGTTCGGGGAGCAGCAGCGTGAGCTGAGGCCACCCGTGTGGTCACTGGCAGCATTGAGGCCGTGGTCCGTTCTGCGTCCGCCGACGGTGTCGTTGGCCGTTCTGGACCGGACGTCTCAGGACGGTCCGTCCTGGGGCGTATGACTTCTCCCAACCGCTTCAGCGTCCTCAAGCTTTGGATCTCGTCCGGGCCGGTGATATCCAGCCCGTCCTGGCGCCGTAGAGCTCGATCAGCCAACATGTCAGTGCTCGCGTTCCAGTCCCGACGGACGTGGAACAACTCGCGACGGGACCACGTTCCCAGTGCGTTTTTTGCCTGCTGTCTTAACAGCTTCAACCCTGTCGAGTTGCAGTCCATCTCTTCCCGCATCTGGCGTATGGCGAGGTTCGAGTCTCCGCATACGACTAGTCGCGATACCTCTAGCTCTTGGAGGAGGGAGCATCCTAGCAACAGACTCTATACTCGGGCTCATTGACCGTGAGATCCGTCGCATATCCAGAAGCTGCTCGGGCGACTTCCCACCCGGGTAGCTTCCAGACGACTGCGCTGAATGCTCCGCCCTCTCTCTTGGCTTTGGCGGACCCGTCGAAGCTCATGACGTGAAGTTCTTCGTCTGGCGCAACGCTGGGGACTGGGATCACCGCAGTTCGCGGTGAGCGTTTCCGTGGGGAGATCTCTTCCAAGGCAGCGTCTATGAATTCCCGCGGGGTTGTGCTCGCAGCCAACGTCCCGAGTATTTCCTCCTCGCCTTTCACGGACTTGCAGATCTCCAGTCTCCACGGTGACAGTACTGCAGCCCACTGCGACAGTCGGCCTTGTAGTCCCTTGGATCGGAACAGCCAAGCCAACGTCATATGACGAGTCAGGACGCACAGCGTTCGTCCGGCCAGCATCATGAAGCACTCGTTCAGCGCTTGTAACAAGGCCAAGATTTCTTTCTCAACGATGTTGTAATTTAGCTCATTGGGCTTCAGAGTCCGGCTAGTGAACTTGACGGACATGCACACGTCATAGTGGGCTTGCGCCAGGACGGCAGTGTAGCGGGGCTACACATTCGGTCAACCTCCACATTAGTGCAACACGCACTAATAGATACATTCGGGTGGTCCACATGCAGTGTGGCCATCATTCATAGTAGGAAGCACTACTATTGGCAGAAAGCATTAGATATCTGCCAATAATGAGCATGCATTAGGACAGAGATTCTACCAATCACCCGTTGGCAGATCGCCTCTTTATAGATATCAGTTTTAGGAAGTTAACATTCAAATTCAGTTCTCATTTCTACCAAAAAGGGTTATTAATACGTCTTCATTTAGGTTAACTATACTTACAAGGCTAAGTATACTTAATCTAAATACACCTACGCTTCCTCCTACACGTCACGCACACGTGTAAGCTAAAGTAGTGAGCTAAGTAAGCCCACTACAGGCCGCGGTGGCCCAGTCGTTTGCGTAGACGATCACCACCGGTTCTCGTTCTCGAAGTGCTTCAGCATCGGCGTCGTTGCCAACTTGGACTTGAGAATCTCGAACGCGCGTAAGGCGTGCCTCCACTTTTCCTGTTCTCAGACTCCCGGTGTTGTTTCGTACTCGCACAAGTCTGACTCGGTGAGCGCATACAGCGTGGTTGCATATACGGCGAAATCCGGTATGAAGCGATGATAATAGTTGGGGCTACCCAGGAAGGATTGCAAACCCTTCAGCGCACGCGGAAACTCCAACGTTGTAAGTGACTCCAGGTTCTTCGGGTTAGCGTGAAGACCGTGCTGTGAGACTTTGTGATCCAGATAGCCGACCTGGGGCATTCCCCACTCGCTCTTCTCGACACTGATGGACAGATGCCATTGATCGCAGACGTCCAGCAGGAGCTCCACCTTCTCGCACAGGTCGTCCCAGGACTTACCCCCTATCAGAATGTCATCGATATACGAGCGACGACTCAGGACGGAATGCGTCCTTGGTCATTCTGGCTCGCCTCCCTCGAAGACGTCCCGAGCAGCATTTTCCGGCGACAGCTGCAAGAAGCCATAGAGGGCGTTGTCGATCAAGCGCTGATAGATCTTTGGGGCGTTGCATAGCCCAAAAGGCATGCGTAACCATTCGAAAAGACCCAGAGGTGTGATGAAGGCTGAGATGAGGCGAGCACGGTCCGTCATTGGGACAACCCAGAACCCGCTAGCCATGTCTAGGGAGCAGTACCAGAGATACTTGTCCAAGTCTTCCAACAAGTCGTTCACTAAGGGCATTGGGTATACCATCAGTCGGGTGAGGCCGTTCACCAGCCGGTAATCGATACAGAGCCGGATGTCAACCCCGTTCTTCTTCACGATAACAACAATGGGAGACGCCGAAGGTGATGTCGACGGCTGGATCATGCCCGCGCTG